>KE464483.1:1719-15858 GCA_000387445.2 Pythium aphanidermatum DAOM BR444 | reverse complement strand
AGCATCGACGGTGCACCACTATCGTCGATCCATTCCTCACCGAGAGAAGACGACGCTGAGTACACTCGTGTCTGTGACGTGTGATTGTTAACTTAACTTATGAATGAAGTTCTTAACGTGACTGAAATATCTGGATTTCATCCAGTAGCTCCGCTCATCCATTGACCGACTACCATGGAGGACTGGGTGCGGGCCAAGGTGCTGGCCCTGGGCCTGGACGTGGACGTCTACGTGGACTATGGACGCGGCATCCTCGAAGACGAAGACATGGCGGTGGAGGAGCGCGTGCAGAGCGTGGTGGCGATTTTCACAGGAGCAGCCGACGGTCTCGTGGCGGACGACGTGCTCGCCAAGGAGCTGAACGAGGACGCCATGGTGGCCGACGTGGAGCGCCTCCTCAGCGACGCCAAGGCCAAGAAGAAACAGGAGGAAGAGCTCAAGCGCGCCGAGTCACAGCTGCGCGATATGCAGATCCGCGAGCAGGAGAAGCGCGAGGCCGAGATCGCCAAGGAGAAGGAGAAGGAGAAGCAATTGGCGCGACAGAAGATGTGAGTGCTTGTCTGGGGTGCGCAGAACCGTAGTATGGGTGGCTGAGGTGGTGGGCTAGGTCACGCGAAGAGCTGGCGGCGCGCGAGAAGCTGATCAGTGCGTACGGCTTCAGTGCTATCTCGGAGTTTGACGAGGATGGCAACATCATCAAGACGAACGACAAGGTACGTGCGATATACAAACCGCTGGATAGAGCACGTACGGATGCTTAGTTGTCCAATGATGCGCATGCAATGTTCATAGGACAAGGACACGTCACATCTGGACGCAGTGCCACAGAACACGAACCGCCAACGAGTGCACCAGGCGCAGCAAGAGATGCGTGACAAGATGAAGAAGGAGCACGAGAAGAAGGTCGCGCGCGAGAAGGAGCTGCTCGAGAAGGACCGACTGCGCAAGGAGAAGGCCAAGAAGCGCACGCAGAAGCGCGAGAAGCAGCGCGGCGCTGGCTAGAGGAATTAATACACAATCAAGCTCGCATTAGCCTAGTTTCGTTCCGGCCTGGTCCAGCATAATGAAGCGATCCACCCGTCCGGCAGTGCATGCGCGGCGCCCTCCCGCGCCGCCTCCCGCCGAAACCAAGCAGCGCACGCCACCTCCGTCGCCCTCCCCACGAGCACCGCCGTTCGGGCGCCTCGTACTGACTGGTCTGAGGTCCGTCGGCATCGAGTACGCGTCATTGAACCTATTGCGTCGAGCCAAGAAGGATGCACTGAAGGAGGTAATCATCACTGCGGAGCGTCATGCACATGCTGTCTCTGACGATATTGGCTTGCGTGACAACAGCGCGAATACCGTGTGATGTGGCAACTGCTGCACGATGTCGTGGTCGTGGTGCTCTTAGACTTCCAGGTTGACGCGGACGCCATGAAGCGAGTAGCCGCTGAGTCTGTGGGCTCTACAGACGACGACCAGCTCACCATTTGGCAGGAGCTCACGCGGTTCTACTTGTATAAGTGGGGCTTCGTCTGTGGCTCATTCTATGAGGCTTCTCCCGTGCCTGCGCCTGTTCTTCTCCTTGCGTTCGCTTGGCTGCTCGCGCATTCGCGCTTCTTCGAACGTCAGCATTTGGCCATTTTGCGCCTCTACATGAACGGCGCGACAGTAAGACTACCACCGTATCCAAACGATGTCGCACTGGCAGATGGGTCCATTGACTCCGCGCTGAGCGAAGTGATTGAAGACCACCAGAAGGTGCTCGAACACATTGCACAAAGCGGGGTGACAACCGAGTTGGTGAACCAGATGCAGACTATCGTTGGTCGGATCCGGTTGCATATGCGGTCCCTGCTGTCGTCACTACGATATCATGACCGCATGCTGTCCAACCTGAATGAGATGCAAGAGCAGGCTGGAGTTAACGCCTGTGAGGTAGGCGAGCAAATCCTCCCAGCGTACGCACTGCAAGTGATCGCAGCATCCAAGACCCAGCTCGACACCCACACACAAGCGATCAGCGAAAGGTTAGCGCACAACTACGTTGTGGTACCTGTTGTGATTGAGAATGAGAATGTGATCCAACGTAGGCTTCAAATGCTCGAGGAAGAGAAGATGTTCTACAAGTGGATCAACAGTCTCGTTTTGCAGTACACACCAGTCGAAACCAAGTCTTCAACCCTAGACGAGAAGACTCTGACGACGCGATATACTGACCTATTCACGGAGATTGCTGGGGTACAGACTCGAGTTCAGCAGTACTCTTCCGTATGCCAGCAAATCGCTGAGCTCTACGTCGCGGAGAAGAAAAAATGGCAGCAAAAGCCGAAAACACGAGCTCAAGAGGCCAAGATGCAGGAAAAAATGGCGACTATGCGACTCGAGATAGCGACTGCTGAGCTATTCGATGTGGAGACTCTGTTCCTCGATCGTCGTGTGAAAAGCACTTCGGTCAGCGGACCTGCGAGGTCATCTACGGCTCCTGTGAAAACTATGGTCCGTGAGGCTGACCTGGGACGCCTACAGGGTCAGCTGGAGCGGGTTATGCAGGAGATCACGACACAATATTGCCAAATGGAGTTGCGTTGAAAGTCTAGATTTCGCAATTAGTTGGAGGCTGGCAGCTTGGCCTTCCACTCATTAAGCTTGACCTTCTTCTTCTTGAGACCGGCTTCCAGCTCGTCCGCCGTCTCTTCGTCCTTCGGGAGTTCTGTACACACAAGAAAAACGATGTCAGCCTCAGCCTGGCCTCCGATCTCCTGGAACTGAGAACGCACCAACAGCGGCAGCTTCTTTGCGCAGGCGCGCGAGCTCGTCGGTAGCACTGTGCTCACTGAGAGCAAGTGAATCATCAGTGATCTTGGTCACATCAAAGAAACGCAGGAATGGGGACTGGCGGTAAGCGATGGAAAGCGCTCCACCCGCCACGAACGCCGCTTCTGTCGGTTCGTGGGCAGCGACGTAGCTGTGCGTTTGAGCCGAGAGGATCTTTGGAGACAACTTGAATGTATCGACCTCACCACCTTCGGCAATGGCGAAGAACCGCAGATCACGGTTGTTAATGACGATGACAACGACGTTCTTAATGGGGCAGACAGCCAGCGACACGTTGAGGAGAGCAGACTGCATGTCCTTCTCGTCAGTCTCAGCAGGGAGGAGGTCATGCGAGTCCAGAAGCGTGCCATCGACGACGTTCCAGAGCTTGATGGTGCCGTCTAGCGACGTTGACACAGCGAGCTGTGGCTTCACGGTGCTGACTGCAACACGTGTGAGCGCCGCCTTGTGGCCCAGGCAGTAGCTCTGCACGAGCGCAGTGCGTGGGAAGTGCGAAACACGGATCTTCTCGTCACGGTCAGCAGAAAGGAGCAGCTTTTGCTCGGTACTGGTGGCCGCCATGTATGTGATCATGGACGTGGTGTGGCCCAAGAGCGTCTTCAGGTCGCGCTGCAAGTCAGGGAACGGCATCGCGACAGCCTCGCCTGTCTTCTCACCGACGATCACAACGTGCTTGGTCTCTCCGTTCACCTGAAGAGAGCTCACGGTCATGCAGGTCGAGTTACGCGGCATGGAACGGATGCTCTTAAGCTCCACCTCCTTGGTCGCAACGTTGGCCTCGTAGTGCACAAGCTTGCGCTCGTCAACAAGCAGCAGCAGCGCGTACACGTCCGCGTTTACCGCATCTGGCTGGAAGAACGCCGTGGCCGTGATGCCCTGCTTGGCTGGGTGTTGTGTGTTGAGCACGGCGTCCTCATTGGCCGCGTCGTTGTCTGCTGCCGTGACCGCCGGCTCCTCCGTCGGCAGACTCTGCAGCAGCTCCTTCGAGCACTGCAGCGTTGACTTCCCTTCCTTGAGACTCAGTAGGAAGAGCGTCGAGTGGCGGATCATCGCCACCGCATCGTGCGTCGCCGCAAGCACCACACCGCCTGCCATATTCGCTCTTCGTGTTTGTCGGTTGGTGGAAGCGCGACTCCAGCCACTGATAGTGACATTTCCCTCAGAACAAGAACATACTCCTCCAATCATACCGGTATTACCGTAGCTCTTCGTTTGCAGAGTGATGGTCGTCCTCAGGGCTGCTTGGGCATCAATCGTGGGGCAGTCACGCATTCCTCCGCCGCCGCTGCCATGCTCTCGCCGCTCCTGCTGCTGCCTCGGTGCGTCCTCAAGGCATCTTCCCTCGATCTGGATGTAGGGATTAAACCAACCTACATGTGAAAACAGCGCCACGCGCCTGTCGCGCGCTTTGTCGGCGTCGCCTGCGCTAATGAACCTCACACGCGCGTCTTCGAGCGCGTTTCGCTCGCATACATGTGGCGAGCTACGCCGAGAAGAACATGCTGGCCAGCGCGTCACACTGAGCGGATGGGTTGACGCAGTGCGCCCTTTTGGGCCGATTTCGTTCATTTCTCTGCGCGATCGTTACGGTGTTACGCAGCTTGTGGTCGAGAAGGCCTTGTTGGATGCCAAGACTGGTACGTCTATCCTGTGGGAGCAGCTCGTTGGCTGTGCTGACAAAGTCACTTTGTTACTCTCAGCAACAATTTTCAACTCTCTGCGACCAGAGTCGGTGGTTCAGGCCACTGGTGTCGTGCGTGCGCGTCCGGACAACATGCGCAACGACAAGATGGCTACCGGAGATGTTGAAGTTTTGATCGAAGGCCTGCGAGAACTCAACTCGACCATCGCCAGCCTGCCCATCCAGGTTGCTTCCGGCTCGGAGCTCGCAAGTGAAGAGACTCGTCTGCGCCACCGCTACCTTGATCTGCGTCGTGCCCAGCTGCAGCAGAACCTTGTGTTGCGCTCTCACGTTGCGCTGGCCACACGCAACTTCCTATGCAGCGAAGGCTTCGTCGAAATCGAAACCCCAACGCTTTTCAAGAGCACGCCAGAAGGCGCCCGCGAGTTTTTGGTGCCCACGCGTACGCGTGGCCAGTTCTACGCCCTGACTCAGAGCCCTCAGCAGTACAAGCAGCTCCTGATGGTCGGTGGTCTGGACCGATACTTCCAGCTTGCGCGCTGCTACCGTGATGAAGGCGGTCGCGCTGATCGCCAGCCAGAGTTCACACAAATCGATGTGGAGATGTCGTTTGTGAAGCAAGAAGACGTTATGGGCTTGATTGAGCGTATGGTCAAGGCCATTTGGAAGGCGGCGGGCAAAGAGCTCTCATCATCAGACTTTCCTCGCATGTCGTTCAAGGAAGCAATGCATCGTTTCGGTGTGGACAAGCCAGATACGCGTTACGGTCTGGAGTTGAAGGATATTGAGGATGCCTTCAAGGCCACTGAGTTTGCTCCATTCCAGCAGGCTCTCAGCTTGAAAAAAGGTACTGTCAGAGCCATCAACGCCAAGCACCTCGCAGTGAAGGGTTTTTCGCGTAAGGAACTAGATGATTTGGAGAAGACTGCGAAGCGTCTAGGCAAGACCCCATTGTTTGTGGTCAAGGTTGAAGGCGATAAGCAGTGGAAGTCTTCTTTGGCAAAGAAGCTGGGTGAGGAAGAGATGCACACGGTGAACAAGGCTCTTGATGTCGAGGAAGGCGACGTGCTTCTCTTCTCCGCCGGTTCTTACGACGATGTGACCAACCTGCTCGGCCGCATGCGTACACACTGTTCGCAGCTCTTGCTTGCCAAGGGTTACCTGCAGGAGGAGCTGTCTCCTAACAACTTCAACCATCTCTGGGTCGTCAACTTTCCCATGTTCGAGCGAAGCGAAGACGCCGATGAGAGTTCGGGCGAGGTTGTTTTGTCTGCAACTCATCACCCGTTCACGGCACCCACTGACGAGAGCGCTGTCGTGCTGGATGAGCTGGTTGCTCAGGCCAAGGCGAGCGGCGACAAGGGTGCTTTGCTAAAGGACCCTGAGGCGGTTGAGAAACTGCTCCAGCTGCGAGCACAGCACTACGACATCGTGTGCAATGGATGGGAGCTGGGTGGTGGCTCGATCCGTTTGCACAACGCGGAGCTGCAACAGGCAGTGTTCGAGGACGTGCTCGACTTGCCGGCGTTGCAACGGCAGAGCTTCGAACACTTGCTGCAGGCTTTGAGCCACGGCGCCCCGCCTCACGGTGGCATCGCTCTCGGCCTCGACCGCCTGGTGGCGATCTTGTGTGGAGCGCCGTCTCTGCGCGATGTGATCGCGTTCCCCAAGTCATCCACGGGCAACGAGCTCATGACGAATGCCCCCGGTCCCGTGCTCACGGAGCAGCTCGAGGAGTACCACATCCAGCTGCTGGAGAAGAAGCCATAATAAGCTAAACACGAGTCTGTAAAAAATGAGATGGAGAGAGCCGAGTACTAGTAGACATGACATTGCGCGATGGGTTGGCTGAGCACGGCCACTTCACGTGGAACGCCAGCTCACAACTTTTGATCCCTGACGACTCAGCTCAATAGCACCCACCAAGAGTGAGCTCCATGGTCTCAACCAGCGACTGTACACTCCGGAAGGCTGGGACACGCGTTCCGAAGACTGCAGGAAGACTCGAAGCTGAGACGGCGCCACGGGGATTGCATCTTACAAAGACGTCGAGCAGAGACCGTCAAATGGACGACTGGGGGCAGCCGCCCGCCTCATCGGTGGGGCACAGTTCGTACGTACTGAGTTACTGTAGTGGCTGGCAGTGCCAAGTGGAACGAGTTGAAGTGGCCAGGGCGATTAGTAGTCAGTCGACTATGGACATCCGGACCGAGGCGCCGCCGGCTGGCGCGTGGCCCTGCTCACCGCGTAAGCGGCATGGCGCCATGCAATGTCGCGGCACCAAAGCAGCAGCGTCGCGTCGGATGGCACCCTTGAGGTAGTGCCCCTACATGGGAGGACGCGGCGACATGGCTAAATGGGGCAACAAGGGGGAGCGGTAGTGGAGGAGGGAGGAGGCGGAGCGGAGGGCGGAGGGCGGAGAAGCCTAGGGTGGGGATCGGGGACGCTGGGGGAGGCGGCGCCTAAATGCGATTGACCGCAACAGATCTTCCCAACCCCAATCGCGGAATCTCGGACGTCCTGAGAAGGTACCACGTTCGCCAACAGTTGTGGTCATTCCCCTCGAATAAGGACATGGTGTCACTACCCGTGTTATCCTGTGTTTGTTGTTGGCGAAGTCATCACGGTAAAGTCCTTATCGACAGGGTTCGGTCCACGCAATTGGAGTCATCGCGGTTAGGGCCTGAGCCGGGGGCGGCTTGCTCCCTGAGCAGCTGACCAAAATTACTCTCGCCCGCATGTAGCGTTCGAGCCACCCTTTAATGAGGGTTCTGCACCGCTTAACATACAAATCTCAAGTACTTGGTGCCCTGCTCACCTCGGTCCCCAACCTGCTTGGTCGGCGTGTCGCAGGCCACGTGACTGACTGTGGAGCGCATACGCCTCGCGTAAGCCGCCGACGGAACACCACGAGCGTCTGGGGCTCTGCGGTCTAAACGAGAACGCGCGGCCTCCCCTCAAGTGCGTCGCGATGGCTTCGGCTCATATTCCTTCCCACCGCCAAGCGCCCCAGTCCCCCATGGAGATCGACAGCCACAGCCACGGCCTCTTGCTGCGCCACCGCGTCTTCCCGCGCGCCATGGCCTGGAACGTGCACCAGGCCTCGCAGCGCTACGAGGACGAGCCGTACTACCCGGCCAAAGCGCCAAAATTCGACGCCCGGGGATCGCCCACCGGCTACCGCTCGCCTTACGCGTCGGCTTCATCCAACTACCCAGCCCCTGAGGGCCGTGAACGCCTCTTCCGCACCATCGGCAAGTGGCTTGACCACCGCCCGGATGAGAGCTACCGCCAGTCCTACCCCCCACAGCCTGTCTACCGTGAAGCCTACGCAGCGCCTGTGCCCGCGGCTCCATCCAGCCGCCCTCCTTCGGCCCTCTATGATATGGTCAAGCTTGATAGCGCCCACGTCGTCGCCTCTCCCTCTACTGTTCTGTCGACGGCCCACGCTCTGTCTTCTGCCCACCCGTCTCCAACGGGTTCCCAGTCTTCTGTGTCTTCGGCCAGCCGCAAGCGCCAGCGTGGCCCAACTGGTTCGACCGCTCCACCACACCATGCCAACGGCGTCGCTCGCCCGGGTATGTCTACGTCCACCGCCAAGCGCTGCTCTGTCCAGGATTGCGGCAAGATTGCTGTGAGCAAGGGCCTGTGCCGAGGCCACGGCGGTGGCCGTCGCTGCACATTCACCGGCTGCACCAAGTGTGCTCAGAGCCGCTCCCCTTTCTGCTGGGCCCACGGTGGTGGCAAGCGTTGCGAGGCCCCAAACTGCCGTCGTAGCCGCAAGACCAAACGCTTCTGTGTCGATCACGTGGACATGGAGCTCACGGTCCCGATCGGCACCACTCTATCCACAGATTCGGACGACAGTGCCGACCACAGCCGTCACCACGTGGCATCTGACACGGAAACGGTCAGCTCAACGTCTTCCCTCCTCCTGGCTGGACGCCCCACGGGTGCCCTCCACCTGCCGAGCCTCTCGGACGCTCTCAAGCGTGCCGTCCCAGCGGCTGTGGCCCGAGCTGCCTCGGCACAGACCGTGTCACTCCCTCAGTCGCGAGAGCGACTTTGGCCTGCCCAGACACCTGCCATCGCTGCTACCAGCACTGGCAGCACACTGCCGTTCCATTGAGCCAGCACTTTGCGTCATCAGTCCATAGTAGTGTGTATCCAACCAGGTAGAACTAAGCTTATGAGCATAATATTCCAACTTTTCTTTTCCGCAACTTCTTCAACAATTCTTCCTTCTGCATTCGTGAGTCAAGGCATTATGCCTTCAGCTGATGAGATCCATAACCAGTCGTTGAGGCTGTTTCATGTGGCTGTGCTCACCATTTTGAACTTCAAACCATCCACCTGCCCAAAGATATAAAACCTGACTCACAAGACTTCCACCAGATCCACATGTATTCGCATGCAAGATTCAACCAACCCAAACTCAGGTCATCCCAGTACTACACATCCTAGACGTAGCACGGTGGCACGTAGCTCCTGTTGCGTGCTGGTAAGTTCGGGGCCGAGCGTGACGCAGTACTGAGCGCCTGGCCCAGACTTGGCAACGCACGCATTGGCAGTGCCGTACGAGCCGCTGCCTTGCCGCAAGTCGTGGCTCGAGAGCTGGTCCGAGAGCCAGCTTTGCTGGATGTCGCAGGCGGAGGACCTCCGGTTTCTAGGTGCAAATGAGCGACGCAGAAGCGTTTCGACTTGCGGCTTCGCATGCACTGGTCAGCCTCACAGCGTTGACCACCACCGTGCGCCCAGCAAAAGTTGCTACGGCTCTGAGCACTCTTGGTGCACCCGGGGACGTGGCAGCGACGGCCTCCCCCGTGGCCACGGCAAAGTCCACGACTCACGGAGATCTTGGTACAGCTTGGGTACATGCAGCGCTTCTGCACACTCTGGCACGACGACGACTGTGGTGCAGCACGCGCGTAGCTCTCCAAAATCGACTGTTCAACACAGCGGCGGTCTGGAGTCTTGGCGAAGTGGTAGCCGTTCATCTGATGGATGAGCTCCAGAGACGAGCGCACTTTGGCGTCAACGTTCTCGCGGCTCGACACCGACGTATCGTCGGAGAGAGGGCTTTCGGGAAGCCCCATTACGCGGGACCTAACGTCCGGAGCTGGACGAGTCGAAGGCAAACGCTTGATCGGAGCTATGGTATCCATTGCCCAGCCATAGGGATCGTTGATGGGCATTACAGGGGCCACAGACGGATAATTCACGTCCGCGGGGCCGTGGCCGTGGTACGAAGGAAGCACATACTCCACTGGCACCATGGGAGGAGTCGAGTAGCCGTACGGCTCATAGCCGCTCCACGCGTTCATCGCTTGAGTTCCTTCTTGCGGAGCCGGCCTGTGGGAGCCGCGGCGTGGCGGGCGAGGCTCTTCGTACATGTTGGCACTGGCGATGATGCACATGTGCACCATGCTGAGTCGAGAGAAGTCGCACGAGGGGAGTGAGGCAGCGGCGTCTTGGCGGAACTAGTCGAGTTGTCAAAGGCGACCGACGCCTGCGATGAGAGAGTCACGAACGTCGAAGAACCGAAGCTGGTGGCTGCGAAGCAAGTGGCGATGTGCGTGAGAACAGAGCCCGAGAACGGGCGGCTACCGGCGGCCGCGGCGTTTCGCATGCGGTTGTCGAACTCGCCCTCGTCCCGATATAGATGGATACTGTATGTAGCATGGTCGCCTCCCTGTATCAGCGGAGATGCTTCTCGTCCCGGAAGCTTCTGGAAACGGATGCCCCCTTCGAACGACTCCACCAGGACACGTCAGAACACACGATGAGAGTATGCCACGCCCTGTGAAGAGCCATAGATCCATTCCTCTGAACTCGAGAGACGCACGCCCTCTCCCAACTCCACCACCATCGGATACTCGAGGGTATGCATTTCCCATGGGCCAAGGGAGCGACGCGGGCACGAGATGGAATTCCGAAGCGCCCAAGTCCTCAGCATCCTGAAATGAGGCGTGGCTCCAGTGTGACTCACCGTATTAATAGGTTAGTTGGGCGGCGGGTATTCACCACAGCGACGTATGCCGAACGCCCTCGTCTTCGTGGTGGTTCCCATGAGCATGGTCTTATGCTTCCTGACACCGCGGCGTTTCTTGACTCACCATATTAATAGGTTAGTATCTCCAGCGCGGCGCTCGCGATCGCATGCATCACCTGCGATCCGCAGGTTAAGTTCGCTAGCCCGTGCTGGTCCATGGAGCCTGGCGTGCGACCTTCAACTTCATCACGAGTCGCCGCCTGCATAGAGCCAAGGGGCGTGAGTGTGAGGCATTTCGCTAGCGCCTCAACGAATGGATGAAGCGAACGCGACGGTCGATGCGATTTCGACGTCAATAGGACGAAACGATGCATCAACGACGGGGCTTTTCAGACGCCATCCGTTCTTTTTAGTCAGGGGCACCACGCTTCCTGCGAGGTCTCCTCATGCAACGAGAAGGCGAAACCTCTTTTGGTTTGATTGTGAGTCAAGTTGCGGCCCTTGAAGATCCATTCCAAGGCGATGCCAAAACACGGATATCAGTGTGCGAGGCGATTGGTTTGGCCTCAGGCCAAACCATCTCTACCGGTTTCTGGAACGATGGTTTCCGACGTGACTTGTTTTGTGAGTCAGTTTCGAAGCTCCTCGTTTGCCATCCACAATGCATCGACGCGCTGCTGGCAGTTGAATTGGCTCTCCATGTCCTTGCACGCCGAAATGAGGAGCTGCCAGCGAGGCGTTCGCGCTCCTGACGCCCAACGACTGATTCCCACACACTTCGTTGAGGCTCCCACTTTCCATTCTCCCAACCGGCGCAAAAGCGCCAACAAAAACGTCGCGAAATGCTCTCCAAGTCGATTCAACTGGCCAAGGCTGTAGCTGCGGCGCTCTACTTCATGACAGTTGATGCGGAGACTGCAGACTCAAATGTGAAGTGGGGCTACGATCCGTTAAGCCTCGATATGCTACCACCTAGCAGGTGGGGGGACAAGTTCCCTGCTTGTTATGGCAAACGACAGTCGCCGATCGCGTTGGAGACCTCCGAAAGGTGCGAGACCGACGATGTTCGCCAGGAGCCCCTGCGCTTCGATGGATCGTGCTCTGGCTTCCACCTAAAACAATTCGACGATGTGTTCAAGGGAGAGGTATTGAATGGTAAGTACATGTGCAATTGGCGACTGATTTCACGATCATTCGACAACAAACGATCTCGGTGTGTCTGTGCAGGCACATGCAC
Source organism: Pythium aphanidermatum DAOM BR444 (assembly GCA_000387445.2). NCBI lineage: Eukaryota > Oomycota > Peronosporomycetes > Pythiales > Pythiaceae > Pythium > Pythium aphanidermatum. Next base: position 4,167 of record KE464483.1, on the reverse strand, counting down.
TGTATCAGCGAAGGATGGTGAGCCATTCTCGTTGCTTCAGTTTCACATGCACGCACCGTCCGAACATACACTCGACGGGAAGGCATTCGATGCTGAGGCGCATTTTGTGCACAAGAACGATGCTGGCAAGCTCCTTGTCGTCGGCTTGTTTGTCGAAAAGCGTGAAGACAAGCCCACCAACAAGTGGATCAAGGACGTTTGGTGCCAGCTCGATCAAGTTCATGCCAACAAAAGCTCCATCCTCGAGCTGTGCGTCTCATTCAAAGATGAAGTGACTTACTGCCCCGCACTAACACGTTGGTTTCCTATAGTGAGTCGTATCATGAACTTTTGGTCGCCAAGATGCAGTCGGGAGTGGCGTTCCATTACCAGGGGAGTCTGACGGCTCCGCCTTGCGATGAAATCGTCGACTGGTGGGTGCTACAAGAGCCTGTCATCGTGTCTGCAACAGATTTCGACAAGTTTATCGAGCATTCAACGCGGCTTCCGGCACTTGATGATGGCCAGGGCTCTCGGCCCACGCAGCCCCTCAATGGACGAACTGTTCACGTTTTCTGAAAGACGAAAACTCTTCCTTTCGAACATGGAATTTTTGAATCCAATGTCACTCCCGTTTTACTCTTGCTCAACAGCCGATCTTCTGGAAGCAGCAAACTCACCCAGGACAAAGTGGACTGGCCGCCATCTCGAGAGGTCATGCCACAAGACATTACCGGATCTAGAATGGAGCACGCACCAGCTGTCATCACACCTGGATTGATGAATAGCATTCTGAGTGTCGCCTTCGTTGCGTCGTTAGTCAGTCTTAGTGGGGAGGCAATGGTCACCCATCCTGAGAATGATTCTGCTCTACTTCACGCCTCCTATCCCAGAACTGCCCCTCCATTCTTCTTTTCCCCTCATCATGAAGACAAACACCTTGCTTTACTCCGCGCTAGTCTGCTCTGCTTTCCTCAATTCCGCTGTTGCGGCTGACGAAAAAGAATGTGGAGCTACAAGTCCGATGACTCGAGCGTCTACGGTCCAGCCGAATGGGGTCTCAAGTACCCCAACTGCAACGGCAAGCGGCAGTCTCCGATTGATATCGCTGTAGCCAAGCGCTGTGGTGTATCCAACCCGACGAAGAGCGTAACGTGCCTCTCGAGTTCTCTGGCAAGTGCGAAAAGCACAAGGTGAAGCAGCTCTACGACGCGTACAAGGCCGAGAGCGTCACCGGCACGTGCCAGGTCGCCGCCAGCGGCAAGCCATACAACTTCCTCCAAACACACTTCCATGCCCCAGCTGAACACACCGTCAGTGGCAAGGTCCACGACGCCGAAGTGCACTTTGTGCACCAAGCCAAGGACGGCGCACTCCTCGTCGTGGGTCTCTTCCTGCAGAAGAAGGCTGGCGCGACCACCGACCCGTACCTCGCCAACTTCTGGAAGCAGATCGAGAGCGTGAACACCAACAAGACCGTGGAGGCGACGATGTCGTCGTTCTTCCCGGCGTTGGAGGCGAGTGTGGCTGGTGGCCGTGTGTTCAACTACCCTGGTAGTTTGACGAACCCTACTTGTGACGAGACGGTGGACTGGTGGGTGTTGGAGAAGCCGCTGGCGGTGTCGTCGAGCGATTTTGATGCTTTGCAGGCGCACCTGCAGCGTGTGGAGGCGACGGACGGCGGCAAGGGCGCTCGTCCAGTGCAGCCTCTAAATGGGCGTGAAATTGTAGTCTACTGAAGTATCTAGGGTCATTCCGCATTTTCAAGAATGATCCCTATTGGGTCGATGTCTCAATCAATGCTTTTTCGCCGATCTTCACAATGAGCGTCATGATACTTTGTAGTAGATGTTATCTAACTATTAGTTGGAAGATGGAGCTTCAGCGACGCGTCTCCGAGAGTGGCCTTATCCTCACCGAGTTAGATGAGGTGGAGACGTGTCTGGTGCTTCTACGTCGCGTTTGTTTTTGGCATTTCGCGACATTTACCACCCATCATCAATACATTGAAACATGTAGGATCTCTTGGTCACAAGCGAGCCACCAAGTCGGTGCTGCACACTCTGATCGACAGACTCTCTGCCATAACGAAAAACCTGCACCAGGATTCTGCACACCACTCTGTCACCAATGCCCCGATCCTCAATCATCGATCAAAGCAAATAACGTTGAAGTACAATCAGCCGTCGAATCTTGAGCGCTGCCCCAGCCGAGGGGCTTCAGAAACGCTCCGTGCCACAGTCCGGCCCCATGGATGTCTCGTAGGCTACGAGCCTATGGTTGGTTGGCTCTATCGCCTTAGTCTGACCTCATGCTTCAACTGCTGCAGCGCGTCAGGAGGAGCCAGGACAACGAGCGAATTTCGCCATGTTGTACAATGTAGCACTACAACTGGCAGCCACCATCCGCGTGCACAGGCGGAGCGGCAGCACGAGCGTAATGGGAGCACTGGGTTCACTGAGGTCGGCT
>KE464482.1:0-19342 GCA_000387445.2 Pythium aphanidermatum DAOM BR444 | reverse complement strand
CGTGTTTGCGTTTGCGTGGTCGCTCGTGACCAACTGCATGACGTTCTCGACCCACACGTCATGTTACCGAATTGCAGGTGGCAAGGGCTGCAAGAAGTAGGCATCTGGAAAGTAATCCAGTGGATGCAACACTTCAGTGGACTGCACATGAAGCTAGCAAGAGTAAATAGATAGATAGAGACTTCTGTCGTACCATAGCCGCAGTAGTTCACACATCGGAGTAGCATGACATCACAATTCATCGGCAGATGATCGTTATGTATTACCATGTCTATGCCTGCTTGTTCAGATACTCCACAAATGTGTCTCCGATCGCCGCGACTGCGAACGGTACGAGCTGCGAAATCTTGATGAACTGCCGACGATGGCGGCGTGCTTCTGCCGCTGGCATATTCCGATTCAGGTGCAAGTCCATCGACGCTTTGGGCACTCGCAGAGCGTCCGCCACATTGCCATCGCGCTGGTGAGCGGTCAGTGCGTCCACGATCGCGCTCGTCACCTCTTCGAGTTCCTGAACAAAACTCGTCTCGACCACAGGGGCACTCTTGGTCGCTGGACCCTCCTTCATGGCCTTCCCGAAGCGCAGCACATCCGCGATCTGTTCCAATGGCAGCCCTTCCGCCGCGATCACGTCCGGTGTGAGATGGAACAGTGGACTATCCCAACGATTCTTCGGGTTCGGCAGTTCAAAGCGTGCTGCGATTGATTTGATACTACCACCAAACGCTCATGAGTTCTGTCATCGTTGGGACCACGTTAACAAGCGCAATCCACGTACAGCTCTGGATCGTATTGCTCACTCTGTGCCGCATTGCGCTCAAGTGCGAGTTCAAGCGGCGTGTCTACATACACGACACAGTACGTGGTGTTCTCGGCCCGGGCCTTGCAGAACAGCTCGTAGCGACTGCCCTTGATATAGTTGAGCGCGTCGAGAATCACAATCGTCTTAGTGCTAAGCGCCAGCTCGACTGCTGCGCGCAGTGCGCCTCGTGAGCTCTTTTCGATGTGTCCATCTGGCATGCAGCGCGTTGTCAGCCACACGCCAAGAGGAGAAGGGAACAACGCATCGTAGCTCCTCGTACTTTTGTAGCCCTCCACGCGGTTGACGTTCACCGTGGCCTCCGTGATGTAGACCACATCGTCCTGCACGTTCTGCTTCAGATACTCGACCAGCTGCGTCGCCACGAACGACTTGCCCGCCGCCGGCAGCCCGCAGAAGAGCACGAGCGGCATGTTGGGCGACTTGAGATGGCTGCGCTTCTTGCCAATCAGTCGCACGAAGGGGTACGTACGAACTTAACCAAACGTACCCGCACTTAAACAAAGTATACAGTGTACTTCGAAGTATACATCGCTATACGAGAAACCCGCAAACCAAGGAGGTTCGATAGATCTCTGAACGATGTCGACAGACTGCGCGTCGAGCAAAGCACTCTATCGATGCAGCATTATATACGTTGATCCATGGTACTGTACTCTATTAGTTTGCTTAGACAATTTGCTTGAGAGGAACCAGCCTCACAATTTCGACACACGACACAACAGCAATACATTGTGGCGATAATCAATCACGTTGTCGATTCGTTTTCTATCCTTCTCTCGGAGAACACGTCGACAACTCCTAGATCGCGTAACTGGAATACTTCACAAGATCCTATGCATGTGCTCCGCGATAGCGATCCTAACCCATTATCACCAAGGCCTCGTGGCCGTCAGTCCGACCTGAAGAGTGCCTTCGTCTTCGGGCAAATTGAACCTCGTGGTCCTCTTCCCGCAGAACGCAGCCACTGGTGGCGATTGAGTGGCTAGCAGCTCGCTGCAACGCATCGGCGGTCTGATTCGTCGACCGATTCCGCCGAAGGGCTCAGATCCGAATGTCGATCTGCCACTGGCAGATCGACAGACTGCCACGCCTGATGAGACGGACTGCTTCCATTTTTCAAAATTCATTACCATCAAATCATTCCAATATGCATTCATAGAGGCTAATTGAAAACAGTAAAGTATCGATAACAGCAAATATGGCTAGCCAGGTGATATGAAACATGTTGTTTCGCAGTATCCCAGCTCCTCCTCTTCTGCATGTGACAGACTTGTCGAGTGGTACTCGCTATGGCAACACGTGACATGGAAGAGCGGTCTTGTGAATGGAACACGCCGAGGCGGATCCTCTGCGGGCGGCGGCACAGACGCGAAGAATGGCGGCAGTGCCAGCTGATCCGGCGTGATGCTGCGAGAGCGATCATGCGCCTTCCATGCATGCAGCCGCCTTCCAACCATCCATCGCCATGCGATCTCATCTCCCTCCGCTTCAGCTTCACGCGCCGCCCGCTTCGCTCTGCCACGCACGTAAATCCACTCTTCCACTTGCTCGGTTCTCCTCAAGCGTTCGTCTGATAGAAGCCTCCGTAAGCCATGGGACCGAAACCCAACGAGAAGACTGCGCTGCTTGGCGAGCGGAAGAACGGAACGGGCCACAATGGCGACGTTGAGATGCAGCCGCTCAAGCCAAAGATCCGAGAACCGGACTCAGAGGCGGAGCCACTCGTCAAGCCAAAGTTCAAGTCAACTGCCGGAGTTCACGATGACATTATCCCGTTGCGTCAGGAATTGCTGGAGCTGTCGAGCATGGCCGTGCAGTTTTCGCTCCGTCAAATGGTACGCCAGGCTATGACAATTACGGACGATGCCTTCCAGGGCCACATCGGTACCAAGCAGCTCGCTGGTGTTGCATTGGCAGCCATGTGGATGGGTGTGCCGTCAACGTTCATCCAGTTCTCGATCCAGGCTATCAACACGCTCTGCAGTCAAGCGTACGGTGCTGGCAACAACAAGCTCGTGGGCATTTGGCTGCAGACTGCGATCGTATTCGCCGTCATCGGTGCTATCCCCGTCATGATCTGGTACATGTGCGTCGGCTACTTCATCAGCATCACCATGGACGACGCTGAGACCGTGCACTTCGGCTCACAGTTTGCGATGATCATGGCCCTGGGCCTCATCCCACAGTACATTTATGGGGCGTGCTCGACGTACTTTGCGTCGCAAGGTATCATCATGCCGGCGACCATTTGTAGTGTCGTCACAATGATCATGAACGTTGTCTTCAACCAGTTTTATATTTATGGCGCGTTCGGATGGAAGGGACTGGGCTTTATCGGTTCGCCACTGGCCACTGTCACGAGCACGTGTCTGCAGCTCACGCTCTTCCTTTCGTACACGGTCTTGTGGAAGGGCTACCACAAGCAGTACTGGGGTGGCTGGTCACGCGAATGTCTCCGTAAGGACCGCCTTCAGGTCTTCCTCGGTCTTGCAATCCCCATGGGCGCATCCTCTGTGGTTGACTGGGCATCTGCGACGGTTGCTGGTGCGTTCTCTGGGTTCCTCGGCCCCAACATCGCGGCATCCCAGGCTGTGTTGGGTGGTGTCTTCGGTGTGACCAACTCAGCAGTCAGCGGCTTCTCCACATCGACACAAATCCGCATGTCTCGCTACCTTGGCAAGGGCAATGCGTTTGCGGCCAAGCGTGTGCTGTACCTCGGTGGCAGTATCGTCTTCGGTGGAGCAGTCTTCATGCTTCTCATGGTCACCCTGCTGCGTCACGATATCTTCACTGTCTGGAGCAATGACCCAGTCATCCTGGGCATGTGCAGCGACGCACTGGTCGTGTTTGTCGTCTGCATCCTCGTCGCTTTTGTGCGCTTCCTGCTCACAGCTGTGCTCAACGCGCTTTCGCTCGCACAGATCAACCTCTGGGCGAATAACTTTGCATCCTGGTGCGTGTATGTGCCACTTAGCTATGTGTTGCCAATTACACTTGGCTGGGGCCTTGACGGTTTCTGGTGGGCTGACACATTCGGTGAGATGGTCAAAGTCTTCATCTTGCTCTGGGGTGTATCGCGAGTCAACTGGAGCGACGCAGCCCGTCGTGCTCAGCGCGCTGCGGAGGCGGACGGTGATATTGATGATGAAGAAGCTGAGAAGAGACAAGTGCTGGCATATGAGAATGAGGCGCTTGTGGGGCGCACACCAGAGAGCTTCCGTACTCCGTCGACCACGATGACACCGTCAACCGCTAACCACACGCCAGTGGCACGCCGACGAGCCCGTGACATGCTCGAGAAAGAGAACAAGGGCGACGTACGCATGGCTCGCACACCGGATGCTCGTGCGATGCGTGGATAGATACAGTATTAAGACGATCTCAAGGGCGGACCAAGTCAGGCAACGTACATGGTCTGCGACTGTGGAGACACGCGACAGCCTCGCTGTATTTAGCAGACCAGAATTTTCACTCAGTCAGTCAGCGACAAATAAAGAAATCAAAGAAGTACATGGCCTCCAGCTCAACGTACTCGCTCATTGTCGTGTGCTGCTGTTGGTAGCTTGGCACGGAGAGCCTCCTTCGTGTCGTTGTTTGAGCTTGCCACCTCTCGTGCCATCGACACGAGTTTGTTGAACTGCATCTCCGCCAGTCCCCTCGGTTGTGGTTACTTCTCTCCTTCTCTCTCGAGCAGCATGCAGCTCCAGAAAGCTGAGACTAGTAGCCGTGTTTGAATCTTCCAAACCGACACTTTGATGGACCCGCAAGCCAAGGAGCTGAGCGTGCTCTTACGGCATGTACCCCGTATCGTTGTCTCTCGCTTCTTACGCAAGCCCGAGCGATTACGAGAGCCCGAGTCGATCTCGTTTACTGGTGTGGTCGCCCTCTTCGACATCTCGGGTTTCTCGTCACTCGGGAGTAAGCTCAGCGATGATGAACGCGACAAAATTAAAGCGATTAACAAGAAGCCCTCGGAAGAAGACGAGGATGAACTGGGTCCGATTGACGTAGTGACTAAACCGCAGCGAATATCGCTGCCTCTCGGGCTTTCGAATAACGCTGACGATTCGAGCTCCAGCGCACTGTCACGGTCTTCGTCTCTTCGATTCAACCCACGGGATGTGCCAGGCAATAACGATATCCTGTCACCTGATCGATCCACTGATACGATGCCACGTGATTTGATGCGACAGCGACGTCAGAGTGCTCAGGCATCGCCCACAGCAGGTGTTGTCACTGGTCAACGCACCGTAAGCTTTATTGGGCGTGCTAAACCTGCAGCTCCACAAGGGATCGCCGTTGAAACGCTGACGACAACACTCAACAAGACGCTGGAGCCCGTGATTGACGTCATCTTGCAGCATGGTGGTGATATCATCAAGTTTGCTGGCGATGCGCTGATAGTTGTTTGGGAAACAGAAGCTTCTGAAGGATATTCGACTCTCCCTGGCATGCTTGTGCATAGCGCATTGCGCTGCGCTCTGGAGGCTCTTCGTGTGCTGAGTGCGACTTCCCTTCGGAACGGACACACGTCCATCTTGGGCATGCACGTGGGCATTGGTGTCAGTGAAGTGACTGGAAACCATGTTGGCGGTGTGCTTGACCGATGGGAGTTTTATCTGAGTGGAGATGCGAATCGTCAGATGAGTGGGGCTGAGCAGGATGCGGCTAAGGGCGAAGTTGTGCTGTCAAAGGAGGCGTACATCGAGTTGATGCAAGTGAAAGACCGCATCGGAGCGCAGATTGACGTTGACGAAACTCTGCGAGGCAACTTCTTGATCCACAACATATCGAGAACGTCCCTATACACACCTCGTACAGCTCCACCACCAAAAGCAACACTAGATCTAGTGCCGTTCCTGAGAGGCTATGTGTCTGGAACAATCTCTTCTTACCTACGTAAGGGTCTTGCAATCAACCCATGCACTCGAAACATCACAGCAGTTTTCGTGAAGCTTGAAGGCGTGACGGAGAGTTTGAGCGCCGGGGAGCAGCTGATGTTCGTCCAGAGGTCCCTTTGCTTGATCCAGGAGTCAGCATACAAAGTTCAGGGCACACTTCGCCAATTCGTCATTGACGACAAGGGGGCTGTCGCGATCATTGTGATTGGGCTGCCTCCGTTCTACCATGAAAACAACGGTGGGTAGCGGATTATCAAGTGGACATTCACGACCAGATCTGACATACTCTTGTCCAGCGCTTCGAGGGGTGAAATTAGCAAGCTACCTCCTTGAGAAGGGCATCCGCGCCTCGATAGGGTGAGTTGTTTTGCTGAGTTGTGTGGATGTGATCTTGATTTTAATAGGATCTTGATATGGAAGGGTTACGACGGGAAACGCCTTCTGCGGCTCCGTTGGAAGTCACGCTCGGGCTGAGTATGCTGTTGTGGGAGACGTCATCAACCTTGCCGCTCGCCTAATGTCGGCAGCAAACGCTGGTGAAATTCTTTGCGACGATATAACCCGCGAAGACTCAAAAGATTCGGTCAAATATGATGAGCCAAAAGAAATTCCCGTCAAGGGCAAGACGTCAAAAGTCAAAGTTTATCGTGTGGAACGGCAGCAGCAAGATGGAACCAAACTTGATCCGGCTGTCATTACGGACACTACCCATAGCCTTCCGTACGGTTCAGAGTACCTGGTTGAATCAGTACCATTGTATGGCCCCGGTCGACCTGACAAGCGAGGTAGTCATCATCGTGTTCTCATCGTCACTGGAGAAAGCGGCACTGGGAAGTCAATGTTGCTGAAGCATTTCCAGCATAACCATGCAAGGATTTACATGGGCAGCGGTGATCCAGTCGATTCAGCGATGGATTTTCATGCTTGGGGTGGTATCGTGAAGGAGATGGTATCAAGAACTGTAAAGACGCCCAAACAACCAGTGCTCCATTCGTCGAATAGCAACAACAGTGGAGGTCCGACAAATTCGGATGTCCTGTTTACTGCAGAAGATGATGAGATCAACTCGCTGTTAAAATTGAGTCGGACAACTGATGAAGAATCAATGAGTTCACGTACGTTTCAGCTGAAAACGCATCATCTGAGCCGTCTGAATATGATTGAAAGAGGAGAAGCGCGACTTGATCCTCCGAGCCCTGCTAGTAGCACAGGCCGAGCAAGTGGCCTCGGTAACCGACAGGAGCCCAGACTTGTGAGCAGCTTGACGAGCTCCTACGATCGGGTTCCAGTGATTGATTACCTTGTTCTCAAACGGCGTGTCTCCAGATCGCTTGTGCCAATTCTCAATGACCTGTTGCCGTATGACCAGCTATTCCAAGGATCGCTCGACACTCTTGACAAGGGCGAGGAGCGCACGAAGGCCCTTGAGGTTTTGATTTTTAATATCGTGGAAGTTGTGAGTGCTCAAAAGCCGATATTACTCATATTTGACAATGCTCAGTGGATGGACGGACTTAGTTGGGGCTTGTTGGTGAAGATACTCGATGAGTTTCCGAACGTGAATGCTTTGATTGCGACACGCGCGATGCATCGAATGAAGCGACAACCGATGTACGAGCTCTTGGAACAGCAGTCATACGTCAAAAAGCTGGAGATGCGGCGCTTCAACTATCAGGTGACTTCGTTGTTTCTCTGTCAACAATACCACATTGCCATCATGGACACTCAAGTGCTAGACTTTGTGTTCGCTCGCACTGACGGAAATCCTGCCGAGTTGATCAAGTTGATGGACTTTATGATTCAGTCCAAGTATATATCTATCGATCGATCGAGTGGCAGTATTTCAATTCTTTCTGATTTGGACGACTTGGACATGCAAGTGCCTCAATACACTCGCGCGAAGGTCATGTCATGTGTTGATACGCTTGATGGATTGGCCCAAATGGCTTTGAAGGTGATCAGTATCAACCCTGAGCCTGTTGAAGAGCGGATGTTGAATGGGATTCTGACTATCTTCTTCTCGTCCGACCGTGATGACAGCGAAATAGAAGGTGGACTCGGAGATGGTGGCGCTGCCAGGCTGAAAATTCCTCGCTCCAATTCTGCGGCATCAATATTGCACCAAGTGCGAATTGGTCTGGCGGAGTGTGAACGCGAATCGATCGTCACCATTGACGACCAGAATAAGTTGATTTTCTTCAACTCGGAGGAAATGCGATTGGTCGTCTATGATACAATGTTGCCATCGCAGCGTGAAACGATTCACCATTTGTACTGCATGTGGTTCCGAGAGGCTACAAAGCCAAACAGAAGTAGCTCAATATCTATGTCTTTCTCAGCTGATTCAAGTGGACCTTCCAGTCCTGTAAGCAGTGTTCCAGCCCATCTTGCAGCATTGACTTCAGCTTCGATACCTTACAAACAAAGGCTTCACCAACAGTTTGCCATGTTAGGATATCACTTGTCGCGATCGGGAAACGCTAAAGATGCTCTTGATGCATACCAGAAGGCTGCCGAGAATGCCCTTGAAATCAAAGACCTGAGTTTTGCGACTGATTGCATGCAGTCCTCTCTCAAAATACTGGATGAGGGGCCAAGAGTCAACAAGCTGAACGATCTTGACTATGTTTTGCTGCGGAGCAAGATTGAGTTCTTGCGTGGGGCTATAGCGATTGAGAAGAGCGAATGGGATATTGCGATCATGCACATGTCGTACATCATCAGGCTTTGTCAACGGAAAGGAAGTGTGCTGAGAAGATATTCATCTTCATTATACAGACACGAAAGCGCCCTCGACTCAACAAAAACTTTTATCACGAAAGGCAAGCGTAACAAGGCATGTATCAACGACTGGGAGTGTTGTTGGACCTTCTTCAGTGCCTCAACTAAGCCTCAACCTAAATGAATCGCTCTGGTACATGGAAGTGCGACAGCGATGCCTACCAAGACTCTTCAATTTCCAACGCCTCGTACCGTCCGGGTATCCTGCCTCACTGCTATTCTTCAGAAGAACAAATACTTCAGTGACAACGAACCGAAGGCCCAGTAGAAACACGTTGAGTCGCATTGGCTCGGGAACTACCAGTCGGATTCAGCCAGAGGAGACACTCCTAGCTTTGAATCAAGTACACTTCTACAAGAAGAAGGCTGAGATTCTTATCAAAAAAATCCTCATATCAAAAAAGAAACAGGAGGAGATGAGTCGGGAAATCCAACGACTCACACAAAAAAGCTTGAAGACCAAGCAAAAAAGGTGAGCAATCATGAATACTTCGATTCGAAAACATGTACATCCTATCGTTCGCACCTTGTTCATTTATCCTTCAAGCTTCAGCAAATCCATGATGACCCCGATTTTGCTCTTGTACTCCATGTGACCTTTGATAATAGACGACAGATTCACATTCTCTACGCCTGGGATATCGATCGCACTAATGCCAGCTGGATTCAAGGCCCAGCCTTGATAGCGATACATTACAGCGAGCATCCAATCGTTTTCACTGTATCCGTTGATAAAGCGTCCAGCTACAACGCGTCGTGCATTCTTCCAGTCTTGGGTTACTACTGGCACAGCTGAGCCAAGTAGGACTGCATTTTCTACAATGCCATGACAATCATCGTACTTTGAGAGCTTCTTCAGACATGACAATACCAACCGTGCGCCCATGCCATATCCAACTAGGGTGACTGGCCGAAGGCCTTGCTCCTTGCGCCGCAAGGTTTCAGCCAGCAATTTCCCCGACTCGTCAGCACGTTCCATCACAATTACCCAGACGTTGTCAATGATGTCAGCAGCTTTCAGAAGCGTCCTAGGGATCGCAACGGCTGCAAATAGAGCCGCGAACGCCGTCAGTGAGACGATTTCGTTGTTTGCATAGCTCATGAGCTGCACTTTAGCAAAAGAGCGCATCGACTTTCCGAACTTACGCAACAGTTCTTCTTCCCAGGCTAGACAATACTGATCACCTTGAGAAAAACGATCCTTCCAACGCCATGCGCGCGCCAATTCTTCGTCGGGAATATCTTTGTTTGCAGCCTCCGTAGAGAAATCTGCCATTCCCAGTGGATCTGACTTTTCAGATCCAGAGTTCACGCGGTAAGTTTTCCGAAGTATCGCAAAGAATTCATCTTCGCGGCCCTTGTATCTGTCAAGTACTTGATCTGCTTGGTCAACTTTGTCGGCATTGTACTTGCGGTAAAATCCACGAAGGTATGCTCTGCTGTCACCCCAAGAACGACGAAAGCCGTGCACTGTAGGGTCGTCCTCATCAAGCCACCCAGATACACAGATGTAGACGTTCATCCCGTCGCCAGCCGAAACAAGATCGAAACTGAATTGTTGTACACCACGTGTACGGGTGTCTGTCTTCAAGCCAACGATACCAGCACCAGCAGTACCGAACAGTACGGTGGTCGCCGTGACACCGGCGGCAGAGCCCACAGCTGTTCCAATGGCAACGCCTGCTCCGCCTAAAGCGGTCAAACTCGCAGCAATTGCAGGAGCAGCAAGGCCACCCGTCACTGCGAGCAGTGCACCACCGGCCACAGCCGCAGCACCGATGGTTGCATTTCTTTTCCAGTCCCAAAGACTCAGTTTTGCGGTTGCTTGTTCCATCGGCATGGCTGTTGCCTCTGCGTACAAAGCACGTCCGATTGCGACCTCTTCAAGGGTAATATCCCGCCATGATAGTCTCATTGTCTCCGCAAGATGTCGTAGTAGCGTTCGAGCGCGAGCATCATAGCCAGCAGCTTTGACCGTAAACCATAGCAGATTCTTGACGACATTCAACTGGAATGCCAAAATTGCTTCTTTTGTAGGTCCTGGCGAAGTCACAGGGGAACGCTGTCCGCGGCTTGCACCATCGGCATTGTTGTTCTCGTCGGCCTTTTTGCCCTTCTTCGTGAGTTTTGTCCACGCTTTGTCGGCAAACTTCTTAGCTTTAGACAGCTCATCGTCCTTAATGGGATCACCGACGTTCGGCATCACCAAAGCACAGAAAGGCGCGGGGTCCAATTTATCCAGTATCATGGCTGTAGACGGCGGAGGTGAAACTTTTCCCGACGCACTCGAGTTCATCGACAATGCATATTCTTCAAGCGCTTCATGGCGTGCAGTCAGCATCGGAAGAAAGGCATCCACCTGTGTTGAAGGCAAGCCCAGGAAATGCTCGACAACAAGCTGCAAGTAGCTCTTAGACCACGCGAGATCAGGCGAGCTGTCATTGACATGCGGCAACAAACACGCACAAAGCCCCGCGAATCCACGCTTCTGGGGCATATTCAACGACTCGCTCATTGCATACTGCTTGGCTTCATCATCGTCGTGCATGGCAATCGTCTGCGGTCGTGCAGCGTCTAGTTGCGATGGAGATTGCACTTGATTATCGTCCTTGTTTTCGCTCTTGCTGCGGACAAGCGGGGATTTCTTCGTGTCAGATTGAGGCGACATCGAAGCTTTCGATACATCTGAGTCTCTGCCAGACGAAGGAGCCGATGCCACGCGGCCGAAGAGTTTCTTCATGGCGGGAGAGCGTGCAGAGTGCAGCGAGTTGCAGTGCTTCTTCTCTCTGGTTCCCGCCCCTAGAGAATGTGAATGACACGGGACTGGTTCCATGACACAGAGTAACCATGTAACCCCCAAAGAGTGATGGTAAAGTATACATCTTGCTGAGTCCCAGAGTATACGGTTTTAGAAGAAATGGGTGGTGTGGCTATACTAAAACCGGAGTGCCGCTTCAACCATCTAACGGAGAGGAAAGGGGCAAGCAACGACGGGGATGGACATGCAATGAGCGAGAAAGAGTTTCTCGTGGACGCTGTTGCACAGTTCCTGCAGACGAATGCATGGCAGGATGCCGTGAACAGCTTCTTCGCCACTCACTGCACGAAATTTCACCGCGATTTGGATGAAAACGGCGACGACAAATTGAGCAAAGGAGTCGGCTACACGCTGGAACAGTACGATGTTTTTATCCAGTTCAAAGACCTAGTGGAACGATTGCTTGAAGGCAGTTATGGGGGAATTGGGCTGTACCGGGGAAGATCTTGTGCAAATTCTGGATGAAAGCGTGCGCAACGGACCGACGGGCGAGCGCCGTTTCCTCATCAAGACTCTGTTGTCTTTCGAAGATTATGAGGAATTCTACGCAAGAATCGGAGAGTACGAATCATTGCACCATCGTAACGCAGAAGATGGAGGAGCAACGACAACAACAGAGATGTCTGAGTGGCAGATGCAATTGGCAGTTGCCCAATCGTTACTTGATGCTCACGTAAGAAACCCGCCACGCCGTGCGGATTCAATACTTGCTAACCATTCATAGGCGCAAGGTTTACTCGATGAAAACGAGCAAAGCTTTTTACCATGGGCAGAAACGCTCGTAGGAATGAGCAACACGACAGATACTGCTACTACCCAGGTTTGCGACGAAGAGAAGTCGACACTAACTGGCCCGGGTAACGATATCCCCAGTATGTGATGTGGCTCATAAACTCACCATGGAAAGCATTACGTCAACAGATCCTTCAACTGGAGAGAATGGATCAGACAAAAATGAGCGGCTGAGAGAACTAGAACACACTTTAATCAAGGAGGTATCGCGTATCTGTCCTTCTCGTGGCAAAAGCAATGTTATATCAACCCTCCTTCATGCTTGTAGCGACTGAAGGTTGACTTACTCGTAGCTCAACGGATTGCAGAGGCGAATGCTGCCTTAAAGAAAGACATGCTTCATATAACAGTTGTGCACGATCAACAAGACGCTGAGAATAAATGCGCCGAGAGAGACTTGGATTCTCTTTTTGTCGAACTCGAGACTGTGCGAGATCGACTGAAGGTTGTGAAGGCCAAGTGTTTCGAGTTCAAGAACGTTAGCCATGATGCCATGGATCAAATGTGTGCCAATATGCGAGCTGTTGTTGAACCAATTGATTGACGGTTTTTCTGTGATTAGGTACTTGTATTTGAAAGAAAAGATTCATTTCAGACAAGATCTCGTATCCCAAGAAAGAGAAATAGCAGACTTCATTTTCACCCAGATACAAGGAAGCGATGCCCCGCTTGTCCCTTTGTTGTTAGAATGGCTGTTGCTTGAATCCGAAGGTCTTCGCCTCCAATATCAAGTACAAGAGCATCTAGGCCAAGGGAGTGGTGAAAACGGTTCCATCACTAGTGAAGCAGAGGACAATGGGTACTGGACACAATCTTGGGACGAAGACTCACAGGCATTCTTCTACTTCCACTCGATCTCTGGGGAGAGCGTGTGG
Source organism: Pythium aphanidermatum DAOM BR444 (assembly GCA_000387445.2). NCBI lineage: Eukaryota > Oomycota > Peronosporomycetes > Pythiales > Pythiaceae > Pythium > Pythium aphanidermatum. The sequence continues at coordinate 6,352 of KE464482.1, read as the reverse complement.
GAAGCCCCGAGTGGGGGCTTCTACGACTCAAACCAAGAGTATCATATTCCTGATATTGTGGAAGCAAGGGCACCGAACGATGCTGACAACGAGTCAAGTAGCTTGCTCAATGAGGCAACCCAAGATCTGAAGGATAAGATTCCGGACACCATACCAAGTGATCCGGGCGAAGTGGTGAGGAGTGGACTGTGTGGATAATCATTATAAAGTCGCTCACTGATAGCTTCGTGGAACGTAGCTCGAAATGGAACGGATCGTAGAGAAAATTTCCAAAGAGCATGACGAGGAGCGTCGTAGGTTGGAACTCGTCTTTGAAGTCGAGAAGGCGAGACAGAAAGAAGAACTACGTCGACGTAAAGAGAAGAAACGACGTGAGAAGCTTCTGAAGAAGAATAAGAGGGAGCAGCGAGAAAAGGATGACGGAAGTGAAGACAATGGGGAGACGGACGCCAAAGAGAAGCGTACAGCCGCAGAGGTTGACCTATCGCCGATCGTAGATCGCCCTGGCCTGCGCGCGGATGCAAAAGATGCTGATTCAGAAACATTTGAGATCGGGATACAGATTCCTGGCCGGGGGCGACTTGATCTTGCTCACCTACTGAGTGAATCCCATGCTAGGCGTCAACTAGAGAAACATGGCCTGACAATGGAGCAGTTACCAGCACCGCAAGCACTACTAAATCCAACAAGCCTAAGGTATCTCGCTGAAACATTGGCGAGAAAGAACCCTGATGGGTGGATAGAGAAAAGCCCAGCAAGTGCCCGCAAACCCCCAGCTGAAGAGTTAATTCTCGAAGAGCCTGATGAAAAGTAATCGAGACCGTTACTTATGAAAATCTCTCAACGTCTTTTTCGGATGTCGTTTTGCGTTCAACTCTTGTTGACGAGCTCGTGTTTGTTGCTTTTGTTCACGGAGCCTGTTCAGTTTTGCCTTGTATTCAATCTCTGCGATCTGTTTCAGGTACTTGTGGAGCTCATTCCGTGCCATGTGGCTGTCCGAGTCGGCTTCTTCCAGTGCCTCAAAGATGGCTACGCTATCCAGCGCACTCTTTCGATGCTAGTTATGTCCGAGAATACAGTGTGAGTCTACCATCGCCTTCATTTCGTAGTTGTCCACGTACTGCATTATAGTCAAGCACCCTGCCTCCATACTGGACCAGAAGCTTCGCGACGCTGACCGACTTGACGTAGTGCATGGGCGAGCAGCCAAATTTGTCTCGTGCCAGTGCTTCTGTACCATGGCTAAGTAGTTGGAAGACAATCGAGCGGTGGTTATTTGTGACTGCCACGTGCAGTGCCATCGAGCCCCCCTGAAACCAAATTCATCTCCTTCAGCTTTCCCTCCGTTCCAGTAGTCCAGAGCCCGTACCAGCATCGTCCGCAGCGTGAGACTCGCATTCGTTTCGTTCAAAAGCATCTTTACTACCTCCTTATGGCCGTCTGCACACGCTTGATGCAGCAAAGATCGCCCCGTGGAAGGATCACGGGTATTCACGCTCACTTCGGGGTGCTCTCGCAACCACAGCCGCAAGCCGTCGGCATCACCTTCCATCACGAGCTCCATTGCGGTTGCGCCAGCGTATTTGACGCTGTTGGGGTTTGCATTGCAGTCTCCTTGCCCCTGTAGACGCAGCAGCTCATCAAAGAGGTCGGCATATGTCGTCATCTCCAGCAGTATGCCTTTTCACGCAAGTGAAGCCATTCCTCTTAAGTTCGCATTAAGTTCGACGTCAACTTGTGGTTAACCAGCATTCTGCGTGCACCATGGAGGCGGCCATGATGCGTGGATGGCGGCTAGTGACGGGCGTTCGCGGCTGCGTCTGCAGGCTCCAGGGCACAGCCGCACGTGAATTTACGACAACTGGCGGAGCGAGTGCAGCGCAGTGGAATGACTTCAACAAGGTGACAAAGGTTCTTCTCTGGTGTTGACTATGATGCAGAAACTGGGGAAAAGAGTGTTCACACTTCCGTTCTAATGCAGGAATTGCGGCGCATTGCTCACGAAGAGGGTCTTCGTGGCGCTCTCCCGGACACGAAACTACTGAAGGAGCTTGGACATAAGGATCTGGTGCTTGCGATACGAAAGAAACATGGTGGCTTTGTGTCGGTTGCGAGCAAAATGGGTCTGCGAGTTGACAAGGAGGACGTGGCGATTCAGAAGAAGATCACATCGCGTGCAAACCGCCGAAAGAAACGCGAAACACGCGTCGCAAAGCACGATTTCTACTAGTTGTCAGCAGGGCAATTGACGAGGCAATACATAGATCTGATGGTCGCTTTAGCATTCGTTCTCTGCAGCCGAGGTCATTCCTTGTTGTTTAGATAAACCAGAAGCTGCAAAACGCTGTCATGTTGCCAGCTACAGCAAGCACATCTGTGTGTTTACTACCACAGGTCTGGTTTTTGCGACTTCTACGTTGATTTACCTTTGCTCCAATTGAACTGGAAAGAGAAATCCATACCTAGTTGTGCAATCATGACGAATTAGAGCACACTGCCGAGACATTCAAAAGAGGAATTCTCGTACCGTAATGCACAAGTGAAATCTGTATCATGAAGAGCAGCCACACGCACAGTTTGAGCTGAACTAGCTTCCATTGCTTCTCGAGAACAAACGCGAGTTGCCACAGACCGGAAAACTGCAGCTTTCTTAGGAGGTAGAAGTCGAGCAGAACAAACGACACGAATTCAAGCAACGCGTAAACTCCGATGTTGCCGATTGCGGAGAATATCGTGCTTGGAGTATACCCGCTAAGCATCGGATAGTACTGGAGGTTTGGAAGGTTAACGATTACAAGTAGATAAAGTGCTGTGAGCAGCAAGAGTTCAAGTCAAAGAAAACCCAGGGGAACAGTAGAGTAAACGTACCATAGACAAAGGGAATGATCACTTCGGTGTACTCGATGAGTATTACAAACTCAATGATGTGTAGTAGCTGGAGTGTGAGCTCGACGTACTCCGCTCTCTCGTCGTCTGTCAGTACTGTGGTGAGAACTTCTTGCACTTCACTTGGGAGGGTATCAGGTACCGCACTCAAATCGAAGGTATTTGTACCACGTCTTGAGCGCGTGTGCGACGGTCGCCGCATGCTTTTGAATTGTTGGGGTTTCACTTTGACCTGAGTTTCAGGTGCTACTGAGTTGAAGCCACGCACGTGCTGCGCCCACCGATTCTCTCTTGAACTCATCGCAGCGGCTCGAGATCCGATTCGGATGCACCGATTGTGCTGAAGTGAAGGCATGTATTTGACGAGAAACAGCACGTGGTCCATAACTTGACCGATGTCGGTGCTCAATGTTTTCCGAGTGACTTGTCTCGCGTCCGCAAACGTCTTTTGTGTAGCAGCAAGGATGCCTATTCGAATCTCGACAAGTCGACAGACAACCATGTGGATGTCACGAGTCGAAAGCACTGCGTGGACGAAATCTAACAGCATCAGCAGCAGTGTCGTTTTGATGGACGTCGCGCTTTGCATACAAATCGCAACGAATAGTGCGTGGAAAATCTCGACGTTGAAGATGACAGCCTCGGGCTTGAAGTCTTCTATGTACTTGCAAAAGGGACTGATCGCATTCTTGGCTAGGAGTTTGATCACCGGGAGCAAGAGTGAGAAGCACGTTTGCCCCGTTGAATCAAGCGACGCAAACAGAGAAATATAGGCAGGGTATATGAGCGTAAGCAGGAAGAGAATGCCCACCACGACCTGATACTGTTGAAGCTCTTTCTTGACTTCCTTGTCATGCTTGAGCTGTCTTCCCCACGCGATAACAATGGCCAAGCTCAAGCAAACCATATAAATTGGTGTCACACAAATAACAAGAAATGGGATCGGATGCCCCAAGTGCTTGGCAACCAGCTGCATACCAAACGCTGTGCCCAATGCAGTGAAGAGCGACATCACGAGCAACTGGATAAACGAGGTCTTGAGCTTTGGAATGAGCTGTCGGTACTGTTCTAATGCTCCATATGCCATACACCACGCTCCTAACGCAGCCCGTGTACGAAAAATGTAGCTGTGGTCGAAACCAGTACTGATCGGCTCGAGTGGCATGAGATCCAGCATCGAGATGAGAAGAAGGCTAGGAAGCGGCGTGATCGTCACTATCAGCAGTACTCTCCAGAGGCAGTGCGTGCGACTGTACTGGTGCACGAGATGCAAGCGCTCAACGCTGTACTGCCCATGGAGCTCGACCTGTAAGAGCTCCCATAGTCTCATCACATGGCTGCTCACTGCTCGCAGCGCCATTGAACGCGTGTGGTCGTATCCCAGTGTATCACCAACGATTAGGAGCCTAAATATACACAGCACGCGCCATCATCCACCTCGTCTCGTCTTTGATCCTCCATCGATACTGCCCACGACTGCTACCGCGTTGATAAGAAGCAGAGGCTGCCATGCACCGCCATTGCCATTGTCATCTTGCATCTTCCATCTTGCACCCAGACCATCATTCCCATTCCTCGCTTGCATCATCCTGAATCAGATCATTTCCCACATACGACATGATTTATGTGCTTTCCCTCACTTCACGGTTATTCTCCACTTCCGTCCCCACGCTTCTTTCTATTTGATCCACCTGCTTTTGCGATAATGGCACATTAAACTGAATCTCAGAGCGCCTGCCCAGCAGCTTTTACCGCCCCCACTCGACAAAATGGCCAGCGACCTCCTGCATGCCGGCGCTAAGCGCCCTCCTCCCCCCGCCCTCGACGCCCCGCCGCCCACGCGACTCGGTCGATGTGAAGAGGCGACGGCATGGGCTGCGCTGCCTCTTGTGGCCATGGAGCTGGTCTTCTCCTATGCGCTGGTGGACTTATCTGTGCGTATCGAGCCAATTGCACTACAACACCAGCGCGTTGTCTCGCGCCGTGCAACAGACGCGTTCTCGCTACGACGCTGGAGCTATGTGTGCCACGACTGGCGCGATACAATCGAGCAGCTCATCACGCAGCACCAGCAGGGTTCGGTGCGTCTCGAGTTCCCGCTCAAGCACCGCGACGAACTTGCCGAGAAAGTCGCGCCACTCATGCGGCAACGATCGCTAGTTGCCGACTTGCGTGTGAGTGTCTACCGCCATATCGACTCGCCGCTTGATCCGACATTATCCGAGATCGATTGGGACGCACTCCTGGACCGCTGTGTGAACTTGCAGCGTTTAGATTTATCCGGAATGAACTGTTTCAAGCTCCACGAGATGGAAGGTGTCATCAATGCTATTGCGCGCTGTTGTCCCAAGCTGCGTGCGTTGATTTTCCCACTACCGCACGCCTGGAGAAAACCTTCCTGTGGCTACCCGTTTGCTTCTCGTGTGGTCAATCTGCATGACTCGAAGGCGATGACAGCGACGCTATCAGCACTCGAGACGTGGTTGAGTGAAGGAGGCGGGAACGCACTCGAGCAGCTCGTACTTCCAATCAGCACTGACAGAGCCGATACGTTCATCTCGCTCATTGCTAAACATGCTCCTGGCATCCAGCTTCTCGACGCTTGGAAGCTCGTGTATTTCAACGACGGATGGGGTGACGTGCGGTGTGAAGAGCACTGGCACCTCAGTTTGCCGACTTGGGAAGCCTTTGCTCGCAGTTGCACGCACCTGAAAGAGTTCAACTGGGGCGTCGTGCCGTTCAAAGATGAGTTTATGCTCCCGTTCGCAGCGACCAAGAAGTGGCAACTTCAAGAACTCGTGGTTAATTTCACGGTGTGTATATGGCGCCACTTCCAAGCACTGACAGATCCAGTGGTGGAAGCACAGCGACTTCGTGGCTCACATGATGGAGAAGCCCGCACACCTGTAACGAGCGCGAGTTTGTGCAGTCTGGTGCGCGCGTTGCCAAGGCTTGAAGTGCTCCACGTTAATTTGCCTTCGAACCGAGCCATCTCATACGACGCCTTTGATAATGACTTCCTTGTCGCCATCGCCAAATCTTGCCCAAGTGTTAAGAAGGTCATTATCTCGGGTGGAAGAGGGTACTCCAGTGATCTGACGTTAAGTCGAATTTCTGAGCGAGGTCTTGAATCGCTTGGCTCACTTGTGCATCTAGAAGAAGTAGCATTGCGACCAGTGGTACGTCTCACTGGTGCTGGACTGAAAGGACTGGTGGGTACGGCCCCTAATGCCGTACAGCTCGATGCGAAACTCATGGTTCCGTTCCTATCGGAAGAAGACGTGCCGTCGCTCATTGCAAGTCTCCAGGTGTCGTCCTCCGTGACGAATCGGCCTTTCGCTGTTCAGATCGCAGTACAAGAGCCCAAGAACCGCGTGGTTTATCTGCCAGATCGATCGAAAATTACAAAAAGAGGTCGAGAGCAGATCAAACAGTGGAGGCGAACGCTCGAGATTGTCCGAGGTGG
>KE464481.1:8010-19390 GCA_000387445.2 Pythium aphanidermatum DAOM BR444 | reverse complement strand
ACTTGGATGGACACAAAGAGCTTCTCGAGATCGCATTCCGCTGCTTAGATGGCGACAGTAGCAGTGACGCTATTGAGATCGAAGTGAAAATGGCCTGGCAAGTCCCCTTCCCGATTGATCAGGTCTCCTGTTCCGTGTGGCGCCAAGCAGCTCAAATGAGCTCTAAGGAAGTTGTTTACAAGTGTGAGGATACTCACACAGAGCCAAATTTGATTGTGGCTCGGGTGATTGCTGGCCCTCGCGATTTGATGTCCGGCTCCTCGGCACTTTCCAGACAGCGACTCGGCTTTCGGCTCGGGATGGTCGAAGTAGCTTCATCACGTCCACATTACAAGGGCACATCATCGTTGGGAATGAGTGCGTCTCGTCAGTAGCAGCGGACTCCTTCTTCATCATCGAAGATGCCACCACGGGATCAAAGTTGGGACCTCTCACTCAAATCAAATATTGGCGTCGCGTGTTGGGTCGACCACCAGGACATGTCAGTGCTAATCCAAAGGCAAGATCAAAGTGGGTCAATGACGTCGTATCGTTGCATCCTGGAGCCACTTCTGCACTCGAAAAGACGCAACAAGCCCTCGAGAATCTACTCCTTGAGCCTAAACGGATTTGAAGAGGATGTCTTCAAAGACTGGAGGTGGCGAACCAGATAGATTCAGATAGTGAATGTTTCAAAATCTGCACACAACTCGATTGCGAAGTACCGGTAGATCATCGCAGTGAGCGTGATGTCTATGGTCTACACACCTAATTGAGATTTCGCTGACTTAAAGATAAGACACGGACGATTTTTCAAATCCCGCGGGGATACTGAAGGGTAATCCATCTATTATGAAAATCATGAGGTTATCCGGTGGAGATACTACGACTTCTGGGTTCGTGGATGCAGAGGCAACGGAACAACAACAATAAATAATCGGTGCATCTCTTATTGGTGTGAGGTTGGGCTCAATTCCTCTTTTCTTGAGCCAAGAAGCAGGTCCTCGAGTGCTCGTTGAGTCTGCTCCAGGGCCGTCTCGACCCGAGGCCGCATCTGGACCACAGTGTGGACCCAGTCGGACCGCTTCTTTGAATCGCCAATGATATGCGGCGGAGGACGACCGGTAACACGACGCCACCACTTGACGATGCTCAGCGAGCCACGGGACGGGTTTGACAGGACGTCTTCGACCGTGATGTACGAGTCTCCCGAGTTGGAGCCGACGCACTCATCGCCTTGCATCATATTTCCATGGGTTGTACTCACGATGACCCGCGTTGCACCTGCTCGTGGCAATAACCGAGTCGCGATCTGTACATGAGCAGCAGCAACGCCCTTGTGCGAGCGTTCTTTTGGTCCTGCTATGATTCGAGACACGATCACGCCTGGTTCCGTATACATTTCCTCATACTTGTAAACGACTTCTTTCGAGTTCATTCGTGCCGTGTAGAGCCATAACGAATGCGCCACATCGTCTGCTGGAAACGGCACGTGCCATGCCATTTTGCCTTCGACTTGAATAGCGTCGGTGTTGCTCGAGTCCAGACACCGGAACTCGAGCTCTTGGAGCTCCTTCGCCTCCCCCATGTCGAACAATAAATTGTGCGAGTTCTCATTCAGAAGCTTCAGTAGATCGAGTCGTCTGAGTTGTGCGTGAGGCAGCAGTTCCGGTCCACGATACGCCAATGCATCAGCGCACTCCAAGCTGTTCAATAGTCCCAGTTCCTTGCCTGCCATCAGCGTTCTTGTGGTCAATCTTACAAACCGCCGGGACACGCTCACACACGACTCAATGACCTTGCGCAGCTTGAGATTATCGCTCTCTCCCTCAAGACGCAGCTTCATCTCGCGCATGGCAGCACCCTCCCACTGCCCCGCGGTTTCGGAGTTTGTGTACCGATCCACAGCAGCCTGATATTCGTCGATCTCGCCTCGAAGGCGCACGATCTCGGCCTTGGGATCTTGCTTCTTGCGCTTCGTCGGGACCTCCTGGTGCTTGTCTGAGGCCGCATTGAAGGCGTCTGAAGGCAGTAATGCGCTGAAGAACTCACTGTCGAGTCCTAACTCGTCGAACGTGTCGAGGGCGTCACGCAGGCCACGCGCATCCAGTTCGATCGGAGGACTCTCCATGATAAGGACGAATGGCAACAATAATTATTGGGAGCTACTACTGATTGAAGTACTAAGCTAATGCAAACTAGTCATAATGAGCTGATTGATTAGCCTTCTAAACGGTGTTTTAGCCTAATCGCGTTTTATCGTTTACCTCGATATAGTGCCTATCGTTCGTTCTGACTACTTGTTCGGTTCATCCAGGACAGTCATGATGAGTATGCCAGCGTCACTGCCGCAAGCCGCCGCGGCCGCTACAGAAAGCTCGAGCGATGCTGCGTCCCTTCGCGCTGCTCTGTCTGTAATGGACGACTGGGACGCGGAGTTCTGTTCGCTTTTCGAGCTCGGCGCTGCGCCAGAAGTCTCGCAATCGCGACGGGACAATCCCCGTTCGACTGAGCTCGTCGTTGCTCCTTACAGACCTCGTCGCGATACCAGGAAGCTGGAGCTGCTGGAACTACGTGTTCAAGTCGAAGCACTCCAGCGTATCGTAGATGGGGAGAAGAATAAGGCGACACCGGCTGAAAACGGCGCAGGATTTGCTTCAGAAGCGGCACGAGCAGTTGAAAAGGAGTGGGAATCGATCGCCAAGGGCCAGGAGAAGGCTCGGTACGCCGCAGATGTAGACAACGCCAAGCTTCGGAAGCTCGCTAAGACGCAACTGAAAGACGCTCAGAAGATTGTTCGCCTCACGCAGCGCCTCGCAGTGTTGGAACAGGCCGCACCACTCACACATCCGACGCCGTTTGAGTATTATCGAGGACCACAACGCGCGCCTGAGAGTCAGATCAACCGCCTGCGCCTCCTCAATGACCAAACGCGGGAGGTATTCTCGTGTGGCTGGTTTGTAAAGAAGAAGAACGACGTCGAAAGCTACCGAGATGTCTACTTTCGCAATTGTAATGACGAGGCGCAAGGCATTGAAATCGAGTTTCAGATGGCGTGGTTCCTACCCTTTGGTGTCGATGAGGTGGCCAGCGCGCTCTGGGTGCAAACGACCCGCATGACGTCGCGAGACAAGACGTTTGAGTACATGGTACGTCACGCACAGCGCGTGCTCGTCTTTTTTTTTCGGTTTGATTTTTGATTTTGGTGGTGTGATTGATGTTTGATTTTGTGATTGGTAAAACAGGATCTTCTCGAGAGCCACGACACGCTGGTAACACAGTTTATCGCGACGCCGAATGACAAGGAGACATTCGGTATTAATCACGGCCAAATGGCCGCGCAGCGCATGCCTAAGAACACCGACGAGGATTCGGTTCTCATCGTATCGACTATTGACGCTCGAGGTTTCGACAACGACATGAAGCTAAAAGGTTGTGTAATAGGAGATGGCTGGCTACTCGCCGACCGCGTCCAGTCGCACCAACCAACGGTGCGATTTGCGTCGCCACTGACACGTATTCGATGGTGCCGACGCGGCCGCGTAACCCCACCACAGTATGAGATCATGTCGTCTATTGAGCGGTCTCTATGGGTCCACTCAGTCATTTCAGGTCCCATGCGTGGCCATGTTGAGCGGAACCTCGACTGGCACGTGCAGGCCATTGAGAACTTGCTCTTAAATCCCAGAGAAATACACAAGCGAGACTGAGTGTTAAGAAATTAAGACATCGAATGCGGCGCCATACGCAACAACAGCGTCTCGAGCACTTGTTGCTTCCACGCGAGTTCGGCTTCGACGTTGTAGAATAGATAATTCGCCAGCGCGTCCACTCGCCTACGGCGTGTCGGCGTCTCGCACGTCGCGAACAGTACGTGCACTCGTTGAGACATCTGCACCTTGGCCAAGCGTCCAACCGTGCTTGGACAGCTTTCGTCCTCGTCCGCCCACACGACTCGCATCATCACCTCGAGATGCGTCCGAATGCCTTCCATGGACATGGGCTTGAAGTCAACCGGCTCAGCCCGCATATCCCACACCATCAGCATCTCGTCCTTGCCGTCGTTCTTGAGACGGAAGCGCTGACCCACAAACCGCCCGAGAAACCTGCCCACGAGTCGGTTCGCCATCGCAGTTGACTCGTACTTGGTCATGATGACATCACTTACGTCGTCGAAACACTATGTATCCACCCGCCCTCGTCAGTGCCTTAATCCTCCTATGCACTCAGCCATTCAACTCAATGAGCACTCACCTCTTCGAAACGGCAGTCGTCCTTACGTGATGTCTTGCGTACGAGATACTTCCAAAAGGCGTTCGCGATGTGCTCCACAGGAAATGGCAGCACCCACGAGCTGTCCACATTGATCGTCGCCTCGCCATTGTCGTGCTCGAGCACGTTCACGTCCCGGAAAATGGGCTGTCCGTCCTTGAACGGTGCGCTGTTGAACACTTCGTGGCGTTCCTCAAAAATCTCGAGCACACGCTGCATCTGCATCTCCTCCGAGATCTCGCCGAGTCCGTCCTTGGGCAGCTTGATACGCTTGCGATCGTTGTCCTGCCCGAGACTCGCGCTATCTTCCTGTGAGCGTTGGTACGCACGCATCAGCGTGCGCATGAGGTCCTTGGCGACCTTGAGCTGCTCTTCCACCATGACGCGCAGTCGGAGGTTCTCTCGCTCAGAGTTTTGCCGCATCTGCAGCTGTCGCGACGCGATCTGCTGCCATACCCATGTGGCGTTGAGAGCCTGGGACGTCTTGGGCTTGGTCTCCTCCGAGGCCTCGCTCTTGACCTCGACCGTGCCTTCCTGCAGCGCCTTGAGCTGCGCTTCCATCTCGCGCACCTTGCGTCTCAGGAACACGAGTTCTTCTCGTCGCTGCATCTGAGGCGGCTGCTTCACCGCCTTGTTCTCTTCATCACTGCGTGTCTTACGCCGTCTTGACGTGGATGTCGCTGGCGGTGGGGAGCTCGTTGCGGACGTCGATGAGCTCGTGCTCTGATCGTCGCTGTCCGTGGCGCCGGTTGTCGCGTCGCTCGGCGCTGGCGACGCCGCCTTGAGCTCCAGTTCCCACTCGTCGATGAGCGCGAACGCCGCCTCCAGCGTCTCGTAGTCGTCCGGGAGCTCGAACGTCGTCATGAGTCAGGAGATGGCGCAATGATGACAAGGAAGAGGCTGGCAGAGGAAGGCGCAGGCACCCGCGCTACTGCATACAGATGGCGTGTGGTATGCAGATACGCAGGCGAGTGAAGCTGGTAGACAGGAAGGAGGGGAATGGATCGACGGTCTCACTTATGGAGACTTTACGGTCTCACTTGACGTCGAGAGGGTGAACTGAGTCGATACAGACAGGATGATGGGACGGTCGGTCTGCAGGCGCAGGCGAGAAGAAGGCGGAGGACATGGAGGAGGGATGAAACGGAGATGGATTGTGGGCAGGCGATGTTGACGGACCAGTGTACTGCGTTTCAGAGGTTCTTCACTGCAGAGGCACAGATGAAGTGGGTCAGGAGACGGCATCTGACATCAGGTCTCGAAGGTCGGACGAGATCCGGTTGTCAACCAGCTGGGGCATCGAAGGAGGGGAGACGTCGTTCAATGGGAGTGAACTGGCAACCGCTGCCCGAGTGGCATTCAGAGACTCACGGGCTAATGGAGTCCGAGGACGAGTTCTGGTCCAGCATCTTGGGGCTTCTCTCGGACGAGGAGGAGCCCACAGGCGTGAAGAAGCAGCAAGAGGAGAGCTCGGAGCATTCGTCCAGCAGTAGCTCGACGGAGACGTCGAGGCCTCCGCGGAGACGTCGCGTGCGTGTGTCGCTGAAGGCGCAGATTGACTACTTGAGGGAGCAATGCGCTGATCTGGAAACCCAACGACAACGCCTTGGGCGGTTTGGCTGTCGAGACGATGTCACTCCTGTCCGATCCAAGCAATCGACACGCCGAGTTGAGATCTGGAAGCGATTAGCGATGCGGCAGTACAGCCACCGTCGTGAAAGTGAGAGTGAGAACGACCAGCTCAAGCGGAAAGTGGTCGAACAGACTCGGCTTTTCCAGCACCTTGTGCGGCTCGCACAGCGATGCCATGACATTGTATGTGGACTTGCGAATAGCGAAGCTCTAGATCCACCGACTAACCACTGTTCTGGTTGTGAATGAAGGCAAAACCAGTGCCGCGCACACAGTGTTTCGAGTTCACGTCTGCCACGGACGTCTCTGCCAAGAACAGGCTTCGTGACGAGCTCATCGAGTCAAGCGTCCGTTTTTTCAATACCCCGGACGAGCTCGAGCGTCTCGAGACGCTGCTCATGGACGCAGAGAAACAGGAAGTCAACGAAGCCTTCACTAACTACCCTACAAACCGCGGCGTTCTACCTGCTAGATGGACTGTGGCGCCCGGTGTGACTATCATCCAGGCACGATCGCTGCCCTACGACTACAGCGCGAGTGCAGACGCGATCTGGGATCAGTTCGCTGGCGACGTGTGCGAGATGCATACGGTACGAAAGCCTGAGGTTCGGTTCAGTCATCTTTGCAGTGGTTCTCACGTTGCCACTGGGGCTGGTGATGATTTGGAATTACAGGGGCATTCTGTGTTCTCGCGAGGGTTCGAAACATGCTGCATGACCCGGTGCTGAGTGGTCGATATGAGGGCATCCTAGCGGGACAACGCGTCGTGCACGCCAACCAGTCGGTCGTCACGTGGGCGATTGACCTCACATCATCGCCTTCCGTCGCGACCTCACTGACCTTTCGTGTGTACGGATGCCATGTAGTTCGGAAGAGTAGTGCAGGGTCTCGTGGCTCTGTTGTACTGAGTGAGATGGTCACATTCATGCGTGGAGACTGCTGGATGGATCTCAAGCGACGTACCAAGAGCAGGATCGTGCAGTTTGCTGAGAAGAGTTCGATCGAGTTTCAGGACCTCCTTCAGCGTCGTCTTGACGGCGTGGGTTATGCGATGCGACCATTCAACTGGCCCTCTCCTATCGAGTGCTCCTAACTAAGACAATAAGATTTGTTGAACTCTTCCGATTGTAACCAGTGAGGAATGGAGTCTGAAACGCTGGGTGGGGCAAGGAGGCCTGATGTAGTCAGTGAGTGTCTGAAGTCTCGACGCTTCGTCTTGTATCGACCGTCGATTCGTCGAAGCGACGGAATCGTTTGGCACCTCGATGTCGAGGGTTGAGGCTGAATTGACTGTTTACGTGCCAGGATGTTGATGGGCCACTCGTCATCAACCCGACGAGCGCTCAGCAAGCTCTTTGGGTGGCAACGGACTGTTGAATCCGCATTATCCATTTTGAGGATGGAGGCGAAGACCGAAGTGGCACTGACGCTCGTCGCCATCCATGGAGCTGCTCGCTCAAATCACGCACTGCCACGACACCGATACTATTGTCTATATCGTAGGGGGCGTGAGCTCGACAATTTACGGTTTTTGTACGTGAGATTGAAGGAGCAACTCAGGCAGATGGAGCATGAAAGACGGAGGAACGAGAATGTGGAAACGACATGCTCCGAGACAAGCGAGCCAACTACACGATTGCGGATCATCGCGGCGTGGAGAGGAGTCGCGATGCGTCAGCTGAAGCTGCGGAGGGAGAGTGAAGATGAAAATCGCCGGCTCAAGTACACGATCTACAAACAAAAACTGATCTGCGAAGAGATGACTCGCGTATTGGCCACGCTGAACACCGCAGTGCATGTTCGGTAGAATACGCCATACCAATACACCATTCCACTCATTTGCGGGTTTGTCACGTGTGGCATTCTGTCAGTAATGACGCAGATGACGCCGCTCGATGTGGTACAACAGAAGCGAAGGAGCATGCGACGCCTACTGTAAAGCCCTGCTGATCATCGAAAATACCAGACATGAACTCGAAACTATCCAAGAACTAATCAATGAGACTGCATCAAGTGCACAGCATTGAGACTTCGCATCATTCATGAGTAGTATGGAAGGGGCAGTTCGAAACTATGTTCACCACTTAGCTAGGTAGCATCGCCCTCTAATCTACAATGAGCCGCTTTACCGTACCTCATGAAAGTCAAGTCAACACATCATGTCATCAAGTAGAAATTCGTAAAGTCGATTGTGGACTTTCAAGAAGCCTTCACAACCCAAGGCACACGGCTTTCGATTTTGCTGCAGTTCCCGAAGCACAGAGCGGATAAATGTGTGCATGGCTCGAGCTTGTTTCGCGGGTGCAGACCGATCACCCACAATTAGTGTCTGTTTCAACACCTGAAACAACATCACGAGCCGTAATCCCTTGCAGAAGTCGCACAAGAACCGATGTGAGTGGCGCACAGCTTCATGGAGATCACGTCGTAGTCGTAAGAAGTCCTCGAAGCTTCTAGTTCTTGGCTTCGTGCCTGAGCGCTGCTCCGTCACCGCACTCAAGTACTGTGCTTGAGGCGTGTTACGTGCGTGGATTGCAAAAGTATGGCTGCTCGCGTCGACTGAAATGCTGACCGAGTTCAGTTCTCGAATAATAATTATTCGGCAGACAGAATGAGTCACGAAGCTTGGTTCTGGGGACACTGGGAGGAGTGCTGGGAGCATGATTTCTTCAGTGGCGCGTCAATTAGGAAATGAAAACGACTTTCAAGCTCGAGTGGAGCGCCCACAAGATGCCTCTCTTAAACAGGTGTTGTTCGGGACGAAATCTGACCAAACATGGATGAGTTCCACGTGCTTGATTAGTTACTAAACATGACGAATCAGTGGGTTCGAAAAGTCGGTAAATACACTGTGGAGAAGAGAAGCAAGTGATTGTCCAGTAGATTGTGCGGAGGATACACGACGAAACGTGATGGAGCCACCACAAAAATGCAGGAATCGTCAATGCCAACGCCTTACCATGTACAGGGTACTGTACGACCATGCGCAGATGCAAAAAATGACATATTCACCAGCTAACGTTACGACAATGCAAGTTGGGGCATTACACACAAATAAGTAGAAAGAGCTGAAAAGAAGAAGGCAAAGCGACAACCATTTGACCTACTGTACAGTCCGCACATCTACACCTATCGTGATGAACAACTCGGATTTATTTGTCAAAGTACATATCACTAAGAGAACAGAAACTTGTGGAGCAGCTTCGGAACAGTTTTTACTGTCCTACAACCACACCCGTACGCAGTGTGATGGTGCTGGATTATGTGGATCATATCAGCCAAAAACTGCTCGATTGTGTCACTATGGTTCATTGTCGTTGGTGTGGGTTTGTCCGGCTGAAAGCTGGGGTAAAACGATGTCGAGATGCGTCGCTGCAGCAATAAGTCACACAACTGGCAATAACTCTCGTGCGGATAGACGATTGCGTCTGTGAGAGCGTCCCGCAGCTTCTTGAACATCGCAAATTGGCGTTCAACCACGTGTTGCAGAAGCCGATCAGAGTCTTGGTTTCTGTAAACGTGAACAGTGTATGTATGGTCATCAGCATCGTCGTCAGTGTGCCGTGCCGTCACTTTGAGACTTGTGATCAGATGTAAATCGTAGAGTTCTAAAGAAGTTACGAGTTGTTCTTGGTGGAAACCGCCCGTGGACTGGATATGCGCCATGGTAGAGTTATACTGGGTCGGATCTACCATATTGGAGAAGAAATTCAAAGTCAGCTAGGAGAAAAACCAAAGTCCAGGGTGGGTGATGCCGTTGTAAGAATCGATGGCAATCATAATCTTAACTTGAAGAGAGTCTTCGGCTTACGCTTTGAAGCGACTTCACTCGCTCGCTGTGACGCGCTTAGCGTGGCGTTCGCGTACAGAAGTGCTTGGCTGTCGCTCATGGATGCGAATGGTTGGTATTGTTAATATCACTGTGAAAAAAGTATGTACGGTTACCGGCGTAATCTACAATTGAAGATCTTGATCTACTTATTTTCAGCTGTCTCGTCTGGTCACTCAAACGTTATACTGTACAGTATCCTACACTAGCATGTCCTGTAGGACGAGCTTGAACAAAACGCTCACATTCTTCATGGTATCAGTGTCTGGCGAGTAGCTAGGTCGCGCGAATCCATGCCGAGGCGTGAGGATCAGGCTTGGGATATGATCTGGCAGTTTCGTGTGATATCGAGCATCACTCGGTCGTTGCTTAGAGTCAGTGGAAGCGTACAAGGTTTCGCACTATACGCTCGAATGAAATTTACGGTTGCGGATTTTGTCACGGCGAATCAGGCACACTACTCAGTGAAAGCAGCTTCTTCGGCGTTAAACCCACTTCTGACTTTATCATCCTGCCGACATAACAAGGCCAAACAGGAGCAAGACACAGACGATGGTGTGGGGTGAACAAGAGAACGCATTGTATACTGTACAGTAGTTGACTCTCGAACTCACGTTTATTACCGGTACTGAATGCGTTTATGCACCTGACTAATACTGTACAATCACACAAAACAGACAGTGTAATCACACCTTGAAGAATGTCAATGGCTTACGCTTTCAGCAAAGCTGGTCCAGTCGGCAGCACAGTGTACGACTTTTCTTGACGAGGTCCTGACCAAGCGTGACTCAACATTAATGCGCTTGGAGATGTGCCGTTCGCACGCATGAGCCACACTCACGGGCAGCGCCAGCGTAATCTATCATTGAAGGACTTGAGAAGCTTATGATCCCTCGTCCGGTGATTCATCTTGATCGGATTCACAAACTTCGTTTGCTGCTTTCTCTCAGCATTCCTAGGCGGGCTGACTGAAACACATCGACTGTTAGATCTTCGTCCGACAGCACGTAGTACTTCTTGGTAGTGCAGGCATAGCGCCTCATCAAGAACGGATGAAGCATTCGTGGTAAGGCATTTCTCAGCGACATGGTGGCATGAACCCGATGCTTCATCTCCACTATGGACGAGGCTTCTTCTGACCTTGTGACCACCCATCCACTCACCTGGAACCTCAGCATGTGTATGTGATGAACACACGGAATACCAATTCGATGGAGCGGAGTCACACGATGACGGACCCTCCACGTTCTATGTGGTGCCGACCGACTAGGATAGTACCTTGAAAGCGTCCTAGCCTCCGTGACGTGCCGCCATTCAACGTGACCAACAGGAAGGCCATCCGGCCATCGTACGAGACTATCTGTTAGCACGACCGAAGTACTCTCCTGCTCAGTTTGTTTTACGGCGATTCAGGATGTGACGCCCAATGTATGAGAGGTTGCTGCGGGACTTTGAACTAACCGGCGCTGTTCGAGCAATTAATTCACCGCGCCAGCGACCACTGTCGCGTCTGGCATTATGACATAACATGCCAAATCTCACATGGTGTCCCCAATTCATAGATGAGCACCCTTAAAACTCAAAACAATCTGAATTAGAATGTATCACGTATTAGGAACTTAAAGGAGAAGAATCGCGATGCTATGCACGGGAAAGCAGTGTAACGGG
>KE464480.1:0-11342 GCA_000387445.2 Pythium aphanidermatum DAOM BR444 | reverse complement strand
CGGAGGATGTGAAGATGGACCGCGAGTTCTTCTCTTTCCCGTATGAACCGTATGACATCCAGCTCCAGCTGATGACGCAGCTCTACCACACTATTGACGCGCGCCATATCGGCATCTTCGAGAGTCCAACAGGAACGGTGCGTCGACGGAGCTGATGCTCAACGCAGCGAGAACGACGTGCGCTTACACATGTGGCGTGATTCAGGGGAAGTCGATGAGTCTGATCTGTGGAGCACTCACGTGGTTGCTACGTAACACGGACGAGTTCGGGTTGCCATTGCAACCGCAAAAGGCGGAGATTACAGACAATGCCCGCGATGTCGCGACTGAAGAGCCGAGTTGGCTGGCATCGTACGCCGATCAAGCCGTAGAGCGAGAGGCAAAGGAGCGCCGGGGTAAGGCCCAAGTTGCGCTTCAGGGAATTGAGAAGATCAAACAGGAACCGGAACTGCAGTCAAAGAAACGAAAGATGGGCTTTGCCTACAACTATCACGAACGGAAGCGTCCACGCGGCCAGTTTGATCAGAGAAGCAGAAAACAGACCAGCAGCGATCAGACCACTGGTGAAGACGACGATGAAAAGCATATTGTAGCGTCGTATGACAGCGGAGCGGAGAACCAGGGGTCTGATAGCGACGGCAGCGACGACGACACTGGACGAACTGAAGGAACGAGATGGCCCGGATCGGCAGTTGACAAGCCATCCTTCGGAGTTGTGAAGATCATCTATTGTAGTCGCACGCATTCACAAATTTCCCAATTCGTCCGAGAGATCCAGAAAACAGCGTTCAACGACCGAGTTCGTGTGGTATCGCTCGGTTCCCGTAAGAATCTGTGCATCAACGATACAGTGACTAGCCTCGAATCGGATCTGCGTATGGCGGATAAATGTCTGGATATGTTACAAGGAAGCAAATCGAAGAAAGAGAAGAAACAAGCAAAATGCCCGTTTTACGAGCGTGAGCTGCTAAGGCATTACAAAGACTACGCATTGGTGAGATCAGTTCATAGAGTAAGAAATTTTGCTATCGTACTCATGTGAACTCGTCCACAGGCACAAGTTCAAGATATCGAAGACCTTCACAAATTGGGTGAAGAAATGTCGATTTGTTCTTATTACGGCACTAGGGAGAGCGTTCCTCTCGCTCAAGTAATCGCGATGCCGTACTCGATGCTCCTCAGTAAAGACACCCGAGAGTCACTCGGTATTGAACTCAAAGACAACATCGTTCTCTTGGACGAAGCCCACAATATTGTTGAAGCAATCAACAGTACTTATCAAGTTCTTGTATCCAATAAGCAACTTGTTGTTGCTCGTAGAAGCCTCTGGGCATACTTTAAGAAGTACGAGAAGCGTCTGAAAGGGAAGAACTGTTTCTACATCAAGCAGCTACTCTCGATCTTGGAAGCTCTGACGAAGTATCTACGGCAAAAACCGAAGGCAACAGGTATCACCGAGAGCTGTGTTAATCACCAGTACGACGAGGTGCCAGGTGCAGTGATGATGAGTATCAACGACTTTGTTTTCAACGCCAAAGTCGACAACTTCAATATGTACAAAATTGTACAGTATCTTCATCAAAGTGAATTGCCAAAGAAGTTACTTGGATTCATGGACTTCGAGCGGTTTCAAACGGGAGATCCGAGCGCGTCTTCTGCATCACAGCAACCTGGAAGCGAAGAGGATGAGTTTGAAAGCCGACATGTATCCCCACTTCGAAATATTCAGTCTTTCTTCAAAGCGCTTACCAATGCCACCCAAGATGGGCGACTTCTAGTACAAAATCACAATGTAAGTGATGATTCGTGTTGGTGACGACGCAGTTTTAACATACTACCATCTTAGCCATCAAAGAATCAAGAAGGGCAGATCAAGTTTTTGCTGCTGAATCCAGCCAACCATTTTCAGGATATTGTTTACCAAGCCCGCTCTATTATCCTAGCTGGTGGAACGATGAAGCCTGTACGTAATGATGTTATTTGAAGTATCTACTAGTGGGCTGCCACTGATGCACAAATGTGTTGCAGGTATCCCAAGTAATCGATCAGCTCTTTTCCTCGGTACCGAAGGATCGCATCGATCAGTTCTCTTGTGGGCACGTTATACCTCCAGAGAATCTTTTGGGGTTCAGTTTATCAACAGGGCCCTCTCAGAAGCATCTCGAGTTTACGTTCTCAAATCGCAGCGATCAGGAAGCACTGGACGAACTGGGCCGAATCCTGTTGAACCTCTGTCGAGTTGTACCACACGGCATTGTCGTCTTTTTCCCGTCATATCGGTTTGAGGGGTCGGTCGTGAAGCGGTGGATGGAAACCAAGCAATGGGACCAAATTGGTTTGAAGAAGCCCATCTTCCGTGAGCCAAAACATGCAGATCAGCTGGGAAGTGTGTTGGCATCGTATTCTGCTGCATGCACATCTTCACCGGGTTCTGGAGGGATGCTTTTGAGTGTTGTTGGAGGGAAAATGTCCGAAGGTATCAATTTTAGTGATGAGCTGGCACGATGTGTTGTGATGGTAGGATTACCATACCCAAATGCTCGAGATCCGGAACTGGCGGAGAAAATGGCATATCTCGATAAACGTCATGCTGGTGCTGGCCGAGCGCTTTACAACAGTCTCTGCATGAAGGCAGTGAACCAGTCAATTGGTGTGCACAACAGAAACTCAACGTACTGCAGCACAACAACACTGACGGTATCTGCTATGTATGTACAGGTAGATCGATTCGCCACCAGAAGGATTACTCGACGATCGTCCTTGTAGACAGTCGGTACGGTAGTCCACACATCCGCTCCCAACTGCCAGGGTGGATCCAGGACCGTGTTCAAGCATCGACTCTGTCTTCGGGCAGGTATACTCACAAATGGTGCAATTCTTCCGGGCTAAACAACTTAAGTAGTTCATCATTAGCCACAAGTTACCCCACTTATGAATCAAATTTGCTCTTCCACTTTCTTTGCAAATTCAGCATAAATGACTTGCTTCGCAATGCCCAAGACACGACCAGCAAGCTCTTCGTCTTCGTATGCCCACTCTAAATGAGCTTCCCAGTCTGAAGACAGCAGTACGCAAACGGAGTTGAGCTTGAACCAGCGATTATTGCGCTCCAAAGGGATATCTCGAATCCAGTTCTTGAGAGACTTTTCCATGGCCGTATCAAGCGTATCGAGATCAGCAACTGGCTGTTCCTCTGGCTCATCCTCGTCAGCCGATTCGGCGGCAGCAGATAGTAAAAATGACAAGGCGGAGGACGGCGCACGAGAGCTCTTCTTCTTGATTCTGTGTGACGGTTCCAAAGGCTTCTTCCACGTCGACAAAAAATTGAGGGAGTGGCGTTTCTTCTTGAGTCTGCGAGCGCCATTCAATCCTGACACTAAAATGAGCTTGCGCTTTGGTTCAGCAATCAGCATACCCTGCACTTCAGTTGGGGCGTTGAACATCGACTTGTGGATGCGAAGAGGAATATCGCGCGCTGATTCAAATACGGTCGAGTCGCTATGAGAAATCTCTTGCACATTCACAGCAATGCCGAAGTTCTTCAAGGGCGTCTCTATGTGCGCTTTCATGAATTTCACGTCATTCTCCATTGTGTAGTCCAGCAGCACCTGCTGAGGCGACACGTGACGGGCAAGTTCGACTATACTTTTCGCATCAACTTCGTCACTGCACGGGAAGTAATGAACACCGCAACCAACAGATACACCTAGACGCTTGCTCACGTCTTTTCGGACTGGATCGGCGTATAGCGAGTAGTTGATCGTTCCCGGTTTGCAATACTCGGACAAGACTACTAGATTCTTTGGATCCGCAGCGATCGCCTTTACAGCTTTGTGTGAGTCACCGTGACCGATGTTGGCCGGGGTTGTGAACAGTACAAAAGGGCCGATTTGTTGTAGTAGTTTCCAGTCGAAGCGCTTCAAAGGAGGCTGCTTCTTCAATGACTCCGCATACTTCGTGTTGTAGGTACGTCCGAGCACAGCGTGGTAGGCTGATGGGAGCTCCATGACATCATCGGATACGCAAATCGGAACTTTGAGATTCATTTGGTTCCAGTATAGGGTGAGTATTGCGAGCATTTCTTGGAGGAACCCAGCCTTGTAGACGGGAATTACCACTTTACCATCTGCCGTGATGCACTCGTAGATCACCTTGGTCAATTCATTCTCCATGGCGGTGCGAGTCTCCGATACAGTAACAGCGAATGCGCTTCGCGTGATCATTGCAGTAGGTTGTAGGCGAGGGATCTGAGCTGGTCGCAACACGCGGCCTCCTCCCAGGTTGAAGTCATTCACGTAGAGCACCGACGTCGCGCCAATCTCAATATTGAACGCGCATCCTCCGAGAGCATGACCTGAATGGTATGCTGTGACCTTGACCTGATCATTCAGTGAGATCGTCGCCTTGAGTCCGGCGCCAATCGCACGTCGGAAGCTCGTGGAGATGTCCTTCGTCTCATATGCTTTCGATCTTCCCCCCAATGTCGACCTATTGCACCAATAAGCCATCGCATTAGCACTGCTATCAACAGACTATACGGTGTGCTATCGTGACGTACCAATACTCGCTGAGCAACTGCGGTCCGAGTGCCTTGGTTCCGTGGGTCATCACGATTGGGAACGGCAGCTGCGGCTGCTGGGCACTGACCACACCACTTCTCTCGGTCAAATAAGGGAGCATGAAGCATGTTTCCGGTCGGTGGTCAGTGATGAGCACAGCTGTGAGTGGAGCATCGCCCTCGCGCCGCAAAATGTCTTTGAGGTCCGTCAGATATTGGCTCTCGGACTGACTCGCGTTGGGCACTGCGCCGTCTTCGTCGCTCTCTGCATCGCCGCTGCGTTTGCTTGAGTTCGCGCTTCCATCGCCATAGTTAACCGCCTTGATTTCACCGCAGCCAAGCAGCAGCGTCGTGCGCGTGGCATCGTCCTGCAGTAGGAACGCGGCGCCATCACCAAGACGCTCCACCACGATCGTGCTCATGTTGGTGTCCTGGGGTTACACTGGAAGGCAGCTGCGGGTTACGAGTTGGACCACAACCAGGTGCTGGTCCACGGGTCCAAACCCGGGTGACGGCCACGCGGGTCACGGTGAGCGACCCGGTTCCCGTCGGGTCATAAACAGGTCCGTTTAGTCTTCTGGGTTTTCGTAGCGTCAACCCGTTAGACTCGCCTGTGTACTTGTTTACGGTAACACCAATCACCGTGACAATGCTGAGAGCTCCTGGTTTGTATCGCTTTGGCTGTGGTGAATGCCTGCTCCTGTGGTGTTTCCTATTGATCATCCACAACCGGTCACCTGCAAGTGGATATCGTCAGCTGACAGAGAAGCCACCGCGGCCGCGGCCCCAGTCGTTGTGAAATTTTCAGTCTGTTGAAGAAGGGGGTTCGTCTCTGTTTGTGACATGGCTTCGAGACATACTCCAACTCTATGGAAGAGCCCACTCCCTCGTGCTTGTGACACCGAATGGTAGACTCAGGTTTCAGATCCCACGGTTCCAGCCACACTGGAACCCAACGGCCACAATGGCCGCGACGGTGTGGGATGCTCGCCACTTCATGGACCGAGAGACGAGAGAGCGGAGCAGAAGCACTTCTGTCTCCCAGGACTCGGACATGGCCATGGGAGGCACGAGTGGCGAGGCGGGGGGCGTGGCGCCGCGCAGGCGACCGCACGCCAAGACCATGACGGACCTCCTCACGCCCTCGGCACTGCGGACGCCCCGAGGCTTCATGCGCCGCATGGGCTCTCGATCGCTGAACGAAGAGAAGAGCCGCGTTTCAACATACTCGGACGACAGTACGAGCAGCACGGACGGCTCGCGCCACCGCAACAGCCTTCCGGAGCGCATGTCGCCGACCACGACCGCTTCAGCGGAGACCAAGACGCTCGCACGCCACGGCACAGACCCGCACTTGAACGACCGATACTACGCATCCCTGGTCGAGACAGGCAACTACGTCAAGATGGGCTGGCTCACAAAGCAGGGCCACGTGTGGTACGTACGACGTGGTGGCGGACGGAGGCTCGGAGGATGTAACGATGAGGACTCGCGTACAGGAAGAACTGGAAGAACCGCTTCTTCGTGCTATTCCACGATGGCACACTGGCGTATTACAAGGCCAAGGGCAAGCGGCGCATGAAAGGCTGCATGAAGTTGAACGAAGGTGTAGTCTCGGTGCAGCATGTCGACATTCGGCGGTCGACAAAGGCCTACGTGTTCCAAGTGGAGAAGGGATATTACCGCATGTGGTGTTGCTGCTGTAGCCAACTGGAAGCTGAGCTATGGGTCAATGCACTCCGGAAAGTGCGCCAGTGCTCGCCGCCATGCTTCGAGCCACTTCTCACTGTGCATGAAGAGCAGTTTGGTGGGCTCGCCGTGAATCGCCAGCTCAACAAGATTTTCGTGACGGATAACCGCATTCAGTCGATGATGGCAGCGTTCAAAGCATCAATCGTACCGCACAGTGTGGGCATGGTTTACGAGTTTGTCGAGCGTCTCGAGGCTGCTATCATGGACCGGTACCAACGATACCTGTATGCAGATCCAGATGTGGAAATGCTGTCGGGTAACGAACTTGTCAAGCTCATGCGCCGTCACATTGAAGACCGAGCATTTATTCCTGTTGCAAGTCGTGTGTACTCGAATCTCGACACCTCGTCCGTCCGCACGTCTCGTTCTCACATCTCAAAGCACTTGAAGCTACTGAAAACGAAAGCCCAGCGTGAACTTGGCGTTCCCGATGACGTCGCCGACATGTCGACGGACTGGGCCGAGGCGCGGTCGATTATTGACAGCCTTGACTGCATGTCCCTGCCCTCGCACAAGATCGATCTGATTATCAATGCCGGCGGTAGTATTGCAGCTCGTGTTGCTCGCCGCCACGGTGCACTGGCTGAGGTCGCTGACCAGACAATGGCTGCGATCTTTCGATACGTTCTCGTCCATAGCTCGGTTGACGATTTGGCGGCGCTGCGGGCACTTTTGCAGCCGATCTACGAGCAGCATCCTGCATGTCAAAACCAATCTGATATTGTGGCTGCGTTCCTTGATGCCATCTCATGGATCGATTCTTACCAATCATCAGAAGATGCGAAGTCTGTGGATGGTGTGTCAATCGCATCGTCTCGAGTCGTCGTCTCGATTTCAACTACGGATGTTGGAATCCTCTTCACAACGGACGGCAACGGCCGAGGTGCGATTGTGCATTCTGTGAGGAAGCTGTCTCAGGCAGCGCTAAGTGAAGTCATTGTTCCCGGACTATCACTGATTGCGATCAACGACGAGCCCGTGGTTCTCATGTCATTCCGAGACATTATCCTGCGAATTCGTTCGGCATCTCTTCCCAAGAAGCTCACGTTTATACCCGAGTTCTTCTACTACCAGATGCTCTCGCTCGACAGCGAGATGTACCAGTATCTATTGTGCCTCGCTGCCAGTCGTGGAGACAAAGACTCAGTATCTTGGCTCATTGGCTCGCAATTGGATGTAAATGAGCCATGTGTATGGCAACACTCACGGGGATTCCAGATGCTGGGTTTCAAGCCGCCTCTAGTGAATGAGTTCGCTCTGCACGGAGCGACTGAGATGGGCTATCGTGTGATGGTTGAGTATTTGCTGCGACTGGGAGCTCAGCCGAACCTTGAGGATCGCTGCGGGCGAACACCACTGCACGTGCTGTCGTCCTCCACACTCGACATGGTGAGCATTGTTGAAGAACTGCAGAAGGCAGGTGCCAAAATCAACGCTCGAGATCGTGAAGGTATGACGCCTCTCATGGCAATGGCGCAACGAGGCTCGATGGAAGGTGTGACGACGCTGCTTGCATTGGGTGGCGATTTGAGCACTGTAGCGTGGTCGACCGGATTCACTGCGCTTGAATATGCCGTGTACGCTGGTTCCCTTGAAATCGTCGAGCTTCTTCTCTCCAAGCATCCTGATTTAACCCATACGGCACTCGACGGCGACACTGCACTCCACATCGCGTCAGCCAACGCAGATGCTGATCTTGTTGAAATGCTTGTGAACGCTGGGGCCGACGTCAACATCCAAAACCGTTTCGGCCAAACCCCTGCAGCGGTTCTTCTTGCCCATGCTCCAGTTGGAGAGACAAGCGACGAGATCCGCGCTTGTGTCGACATCCTCGCTAGAGCTGGTTGCAATGTGGCGCAACCAGATCTGCTAGGTCGTCACCTGTTGCACCTCGCTCAGCTCGCGAACGATGATTCGTTGTACCGGCGTATCCGACTCTTCTTCAAGCCTGGAGATACCGAACGAGACCAGTTTGTTGACATCTTTGGCTGTACAGCACGTGACTATTCTCTGGACAACCTCACGGGTAACGACATGGCACACCTCCGTGTTCGCGACCCACGTCGGATGTGGGGGAGGGCTGGCGGGTCACACCACCACCATCACTACATCGATCCCCCTTCCCACTCGCGATCCAGGTCGTTCGATGAGATGTTGCATTCACTTGTGCACGACGTCTCCGTCGATCTAGCAGACTTGGTCTCTTTCGTCATTTTTCTCGAGACTTTCGGCCGTCTCGACGCTGTAATGAGTCAGCTACGCGAATATGTTTCGAATGGCTCCAAAGGCCGCAATATTTTACGCTTCCTTGTCGTGCTACTACTGTTCAAGCTTCGACATGCCAGTCAGAGCGATCCGATTGTGTGCGAAATCCGCGACCTGTTGGAACGACATCGCCGCTTGATGTCGTACAAAGCGTTCATCATGATGGATGACTACAAGCGAATGTTCGAGCACCTTTTTGTGTTGCGAGGAAGTGCCACGTGTCTTGAACTTTATGCCTCAACGCCACTTGTGATGCAGCAGCGATATGGACTCCAGCAGGAGGAGGCGTTGGCAACTGTGTTTCCAAGGAATTTGATCATGTGAGTACTACAGTAGTCACGACCTGAAGGGACTTGAAAGAGACGTGATTGCTGATCTGGTGTGCTTCGTCATTATAGCCAAGTGGAGCCGTCTCAGTGGGCGGAACACTGCACAGTGCTCACACACACACTTTTCTGCAGTATCCCAGGTACGACCCCTTATTCAGTGCTGAGCCAAGTGGAGTCTGATTTTCTTTTCGTGAGTTAGTTGAAGACTTTTCTGCAGTCGGATCCAAAGCGCTTCCTTCACGACAATTTCTCAGTGCAAAACGGTGGTTCCAACACGTACGTTAACGCCTAACGAGTGTTTCATCGTTTCTCTAACAAAAACACTGCGCATGACAGCTCACTGCCTACGTGATCAATGCGATTCTCGTCGAAGACACACGAGAAGGTCGCGCTGAAGTAATCAAGTTCTTTCTCTCGGTAACGAATGGCGTAGTGGCACAATTCACAAACAATTTATTGACGCTCTTCGTGACCAGGCTGCTAAATGGTGTCTGTCATTGCGAAACTTCGATACATTGGCTGCAATCCTTTACGCGTTGCAGTCTACTCCAGTGCAGAGATTACGCCATACTTTGGATTGCGTAAGGAGGAATCTTGCGAAGTAAGTGCCAGTGGAAAACTAACTTGCCGTCGTGTGTTTGCAGCTCACTGTAGCGTCGAAGAAGCTACTTAATCAGATGCAGCGTCTCTCAGACAAAGGATGCCGAGAGGTGAACAAGATCATGCACAGCGCCGAGAACCCAAGCATGCCGTATATCGGCCTCTACCTTCAGGTGAGCTTACCTACCTGAGCCTTGGATTCTGGCTGAAATCACTCATTGATTCGGTCAATGCACAGGGATTTGTTGGTCTGAATGAGTTGCCAGTGTTTGACAAAGGCGAACTTGTCAACGGCAACCGTTTACGCAAGCTGGGAGAGCTCGTGGTGGAGATTCTGCGACGTCGGTCGGTAGCGTACGATCTCCGCTTCCACGACGACGTTGATGCGATTCTTCACGTTGAGTTGCCATATCCGAACGAGGAAAGTCGATATTCGAGATCGTTGCAGCTAGAACCTCGCGAGGCGGGTGCTGCACCGCTTGGCGAACGGGCGACGTTCGTGGATCCAAATGCTCGGGATATTGACGGCGAAGTTCGCGAATCCATCGGCGCCGAGGGAACTTTTGGCATTCGTCAGTGGTTCCGTATGCAAAAAGTCGTCCATCGCAATCGCTCGCGGTCGATGACCCAGCCTGCGTGTTATGAGTGGGTATGAAGGATGGATGGATGTGGAGCGATGTCTGTCGAGTGAATGTGTTCGTCCGTAATGCTAGCCATACACTGGGAAGTCGACACAGCGAACCAATCGAGATTACTTGTTATTCGCTTGGATATACTGCTCGAAGTCCTCGATATTCTCAAGAGGAAACGCATACGATTCCAACGGACCCTCTTGCGGCGCGCTCTTGACGTTAGTGCTGTCTGTCGTGGCGACATCCTCGACCTCGTCGAGCAAGTCTTCCATCTGCTGCATGATATCATCGCCTCTCGCTGACAGCATACTGTCTCCGCTGATCAAAGCATTCACAACATCACTCGCCCATTCTCATCGCACATTGACTAACCCACAAACGTACAGCATGCGTTGCAGGTGGAGTCTTTCTCGGGAGAGCCCGTTGACTGTCGCTGGCTAGAATCCTCATCGCATTACTACCCGAGCAGTGGTCCATGTCGAGCCAGCACTTCTCCGTACCTTGTTGATCTCGGCCCATCCGAACAGTTCCTGGTGGCTCGAGTCCTCCCCACTTGGCACTCGAGTCCCACGACTTGTGTGCTGCTTCAATCGCTCCCATTGAGCGATCAGTTCACTGTACAGCACACATCAAGTGAGCAGATCTGGCGGGGGGATTCCATGCGCTCGGCTCTACTTTCCTCGGGCCCAAATCATCTTCCTCGTCATCACTCTCACCGAAGAATCGTTGTGGCTGGCTCACTGCAGACGGCGCCTGGAGACTGCAATAGTTATCCGCGCGACCACCTGGACATGGAAGGCGATCACGTGTCAGTCCGACGTCTCTTGGTGACTCTGGTCACATAATACCCAGGCCAACTGCAATGGTCGTGTCCGCTTGCCGCTCGCGCCTCGTGTCTTGTTGTGTCTGCGTCGATCGTCCCCCATGAGCCTCTCTTTCTCTTCCTCTGTCTCTCCCTCTATACTCGTCTGTGTGTGGAACACGTACGCGTGGCATCTTCATGGCTCTTCAAGATCACAGCAAGTCGAGTTGTGGTGGAGGATACCATTGAATGTTAGCCGGATTTTGAGGGAGAAGCTGGGAAGGCAGTTATGGCGTGTTAAATAACATCTGTGACGTGTGAAAGAGTCATCAGTGATACACACCAAGTTATTCAGTTCGAGTGCGCTTTGGTTCCTTGCATAAGCACCCCAGCCCAACTAATCT
>KE464478.1:0-14229 GCA_000387445.2 Pythium aphanidermatum DAOM BR444 | reverse complement strand
TGGCTACCATGTCGGTCAGAGTCGCGATCATCTGCTGGGTCTTCTCGAGTTTGAGCTTGGATCTCTTCATTGTGGTTTTCCACCGACTGAAGCCGCGTATTCATCGTCGACAGCATCGTACTGAGGTTGAACGGCGCGTCTCCTACTTCAGGAGCCACTGGTATGATCACTGGGGACTCACCATCTCGATGCTCAGGCACGATTGCGTCTCTTCACTATGCTTTGACTCGGGAGTCAGCGTGACGGACCTTCGCGGAGGTGACGGCGGAGGTGCCGACGCCATGACTAAAGCCAAGCAGCGTGGAAATGACGACGCACTAACGGAAGGCGCATGCTGTCTCGCGTATATATAGAGTGAAGTGAAGGCTCATCACGTCGCCATGTTCCAGTGTCCGCGTCGGTCGCAACAGTCGCGTCTCTTCAAGATCCAAGTCTCCGATAATCTATTTTAACCAATTGGAACCGCGTGATATGTAGTATTAACCAATGCAATGGGATATTAGCTTCCTGATCTGCTTGGCATGAGAAAAACCAAACTCCAAAAAGATCGCAGGAGAATGGAAGCACTAGATGAGAACAAGGGCGTTGCAGCAGCGTCGACAGTAGATGCAGGGAAGATCTCATCCATCCGCTCAGCGATCGATGCAAAGCTGCACGAGGATGGCGTGTATGAGCAGATCCGTCAGCTCATTTTGAGCAAAACACCGCGTGCTGGAGGCGACACGGGGCAGCCCGAGGGAGAAGAGAGCACGGCAGAGAAGACACAAGAGAGAGTCATTCGAGAAGTGCTTCAGAGTGAGCTCGTGCAGCATTTGCTGGAAACGATTCGCGTCGAGAAAGCGACGAAGAATGATACGGAGATGCCTGCGGATGACGAAGACGAGAAGGACGATGTACTGCTCAGACATGAGCCAGCACTGTTTGTACGAGTCGCCGGAGGGCGTGCGTTTGTTGATCAGCTGGTTGAAGCACAGGATGAGGGGGAGGAGGATGGCGTCGAGAGGATCACAGAATACCAAGTCGGCCACGTCCAGAAGTTCTTCCAGCTGGTTGTGAGCTTCCAGGAACAGCGACTCACATCGAAAGATGTTGCGTGTGCTGTGGATCCAGCATTTAACGAACATTTCAAGTTGCAAATCACGAAGAAGCGAATGCGCACCGGTCGTACGAAGACCGGAGGCCTCTACGAGATTGAGGTCGTCGCACCCTGGGAGGCACTGTGCCTTGTTGACGAGCCATTGCATTTAGCTCTTATCAAGGTGACGAAACGAGTTGTGAGCTTTCAACACTCCACAGGGGCAGTGTGGAAAGAAATCAAGCGCGAGCTCGTTGCGACGCATCGTCTCGACTGGCGGCGCGTCTTGTGCTCGACTCTGCCGCTTGTTCACATGCCAATTCAGCTGGTGGACAAAATGAAAGTTCCCATTGGGACACTCGACTTGCGCCTGGACCTCTTGCACTTTCAGAGAACGAGTGCCATTGTAAAAGATGTATCGGCGTTTCTAAGCAAGGAAGCGCTTGAGAGGAACACGTTGAATCACGCGTTTTACAGGTACGCTAAAGAGTGGTGGCATGAATACAAGAATGAATCAGAGGCGGTAGAAGCGAATGTGCGACGAGAGCGGGGAGAAGACAATGATGGAATGGTGGTTGAAGATTTGCGCGGTCATCACAGGTCCCGACTCGTTAAGATATTCGCTGAGGATGATGAAGGGCGATTCCAGATGGTTTGCAAGTTTGTTTATGCTCTTCGTGTGCCTCTTGCCCTCCGAACTCCTCGAGAAGCTGCACGGTTCGTGTCGTTGCTACCACATGAGTCCACTACCCTGGTTGGTGGACTTCGAGATGAAGCTTGGCGTTCTATTGCCACTACTCTTGCCGTTGGTAAGGGTGACACTCAAGATCATGCGGTGAGGCCAGGTCAATCCAATTCAGGATTGTAAGTCGGACAACTGACACATTTTGTACGTAGATACTTCTCGCATCGCTACTTCACAGCTGTGGTCTGGATGCCTACGTTTGCATCGGAATGGTGTCTTCCAAGAGGCGTCTCGCGCGAGAGTTTGAGCCACAGAGACTTGGAGTGACGGGGACAAACGAAGTGGGGCATGTCTGGGTCCTCACACGGGATCCAGATCGCGCAGGGCATGCTGAGTATGTTGTTATCTCTTTCGTGTCTGATCACCAGACTAACATTTGAGATACTGTAGTGGTGTCTTGTTTTGGGAATCCCTGACAGGAGAGTGCTACAGCGTGCGAGATCGTCAGGCCCAAGGAGGCAGTCAAAGCGAAGCCTCGCGTCACGGCTACCTCAGGGTCGATTGTGTGTTCAGTGCCCATCGATTCTACGCAAACCTGCAGCCACAGCAGTCGTGTTTATCTGAAAGCTCATTTCAGTTTGATGATGAAACGGCATGGAAGGCGCTGGATCCTCGCCGTATTGCCGACTTGCCTTGTCCGTCAACCACTGTGACCCTCACGTTACCGGATTCGTCAGGCGCCCTCGCTATGGAACAACATTGGACCCGCCATCTAAGGAGAGCGATGAGCTCTGTGCGGCGTGCCAAGGGGCTTGTGACAAAGTGGAGCGACGAGCTGAGCTTTTACCTTCAGCCAGCTCTCAACTCCTATGAACTGGAACGCCTTTACAACGTCCCTCAAATCGAGAACGAGCTCTTCCAGCAAACTATCAAACGGTTTGTGAAGGAGGGATTCACCTTCCAGGCAGTTCCAATTATGCTGAAGTCCACTTGTCCCGAAGACGCCATGGAATCGCTCGAGACGAACGCTATCGCGACCAAAATGCTGCATATTCAAGGCAAAGCGGCGCAGTTTGGTCTGGCTGTGCGTTGCTTTGCGTACCCTGAGGGTTTCTTCGTCTCGTGGGTTATGTTTGCTGTCAGCTACCAGTCGTAGAAGTGTAATAGAGCACAACGCCATGTGCATACTCATTGATACTGAAGAGGTGATCATGAAAAAAGACTACTACTTCTAACTAGGCCGATGCTGGCTTCTCACCACCCGACCACGGAGCCCGGGCGACGACATCCACTTCAGCGCTGCCATGCACGACCTGCGCTGTTGGGGTAGCGACCGGGGTAATGATGATAGTTGGAGGAGCTGGCGGTTCCGACTCGTCCTCCATTGGGGGTCCAGCACGAGGATCGACAACTGGAATCGTGGATGTCACCGCAAGCAGCTGCAATGCCACAGCTTGAATTCAATTCTGCACCTTCCGTTCGATATGACGCATCTCTTACCTTCTCGAGGGCGTTGAAGAGCTTGTTCAGGTTCTTGTACGTCTTGAGCGGCTCCATGATGACCTCTGTCAGACGCTGCAGAGTGAACGGCGGGCTTTCATCCAGCCTAATGAGTAAACCGCTTTTTCCACATCGTGTATTGATCATCCCTACCTTTCAAATGCATCCAGCAACGCCGCGAGATTGTCGCGACGCTCATCGTACTTGGCCGCCTTGTTCGTCGGGCTCCAGCCCACGGCGACAGCACCACTCTTGTCGCTCGCGCGCACCTCGTCCAACGCCGCCTTGAGTCGCACCACAAGCACTGCTCGCAGCTGCGACCATGGGTAGTATGGCACGCCTGTGCGCTTGATCTCCTCGAGCACACGGACGAGCACAGGCGATATCTCGGCGGTCTCACCGCTTGCGAAGGCTATAGAGAGCGCCAGAAGACCACAGCGAAGCACACCATCACGGACGCACGTGTCAGAAACAGGGTCCATTCAGGTGATGCATGGAGTGGCGTCGTACCGGCCAACGCCTTCTCGTTCTCCAGGATAATCGCCTCGTCGACCGCCATGTTGGGGCTTTTGCGTGTCTGATCTGGCGATTTCCCTCAGGAATATCCGATACAAAAAAGCGTTTTTTTGTATAGGTGGACAAGAACGTTATTTACGGATGATCTCGGAATGATGCTGGTTAGTTATGGAAGCTGCTCACAGAAGTCAGTGGGTCCTAATCTTCAGGGTATGCTCGTTGGAAGCCCTTGCTAATGTGGTGCAGGACGTCCGGAGCCGTCATCGAGCGCTGGTGAACATTGAAGGCTTCAAGCGAGCTGATATAAAGTCAAACGAATCGTTAGTGTTGGCGAGGAGAGCGACGGAATAACGAGAATGGAGACTCACCTGGCTCTAGTAACGGTGGAGCCCCCGATTGCAGCCAAAAGCAGTGGGTCTCCCGCGAAGTCTCGGCTATCACTCAGCACAATGAGGTAATCAAGCAGTTGTCTAGGGTATAAGTTATTCACGTACATGTCCGCGTGCTTTGACCACGACACAAAGGTTGCAATGGCACCTGTAAGAACCTTAGAATAAACAACAACGTAAGTTTGGCGATGGAGCATCGGTGCTGAATAGGGCGTACATCGCCTTGACCTCCACATCGGCGTGGACAGCCATAGACATCGCTCTCGAAGACTGTGAAAATGAAGTAAACCATCAGAAGAAGGTGGAGCAGTTCGTATCCAACGCCTTTACCTGCTGACCCATCTGAGAACCGATCGACATTACCCTTTTGAAGCACAACAGGATACCCAAGGCTACACCATACGTAAACACGACGGTTAGTCACGACATGAAGCCCAAAGCAACATGGGGCGTACGCCTTGCTGAGCTCCATTGGCGAGATTTGAGCCGCTTGAACCGGGTCCACCTTGTCAGTGAGTTGAACTGCGAAGCAAAGGCGAGCATACTCCATCTACAGAGGAATTCTCCACGTCATTTTGAAGACGACTTACGAACCCGAGTGGGCAGCGTACCGCGTTGGGCGTCAAGACGGCATGCTTATATCCTTTGATAATGTCTGGCTTCTCACTTGCAAGAAAGAGCGCGTCCCCATCAAGAATAATTGGAAGCTCCACTTCTCGGGCTCGTGCGATCAATGCCTCTGTAATTGACTGCACGGCAGTATCCCGTCCGAGTCCCGGGCCAAGAATGAGGGCATCAAGTCGTGAAAACACTTGTGTGATTCGCTCCACCGACTTGTCTAGCGCGCTCCTAACGTTTTCTTCCGAAAGGCCATCCACGGATGCATCAGAGCGAAGTAGCGGGTGTACAATGAGCTCTGGGCTGTAGCTCTTGATGGGGATCGCTGCTTCCTGTGTACAGAATATATGGCACAGATCCGCTCCCTGTGCACAGCGGCGGCCTGTCAGATCTTCATCATAGCACAATGACCTAGAGTAGCCCACCGTCTTGAGAGCCGAGATACCAGCGTAGAATGGCGCGCCAGTATACTCGAAAGAACCCCCAACAACACCTACTCGACCTTATCGTTCCATATGTCATTCTGTGAGCTACACGAACTCTCCAAGACTCGGATCCACAAGACACGTAGCTCACCCTGTTGGCCTTTGTGTGACGCGTTCGTTAGTGGCGGAATCAATCGGCGTGCGAGCGCTGCGGTTGACGCGCGAGTCGCCATGGCCATAATCGTTCTTCCTGGTCTGGTCGTAGAGATGCAGCGAAGGAAAATGATGTGCATTACTTTCAGCCAATTGCATCCAATAAAACATATTATCAACCAATAGAATGCGATTTTAAAGAGCTCACTTGTCCGCACATCCATCACAAGAGTCACACCCTTCCCTTTTCCGCCAATCATACAAAGGGAAAATAGTTTCATCCAATCAAATGCTCTATTAGAATCTCGAAAGACCTCGAAACGACACAGCCAGGATCTCCAATGAGCCTGTAGCTGGTCTTGAGTCACGACGGCGCGGCATGAGCTACGCTGATGGAGGCAACGAGCGCAGTTACAGCGGGTATGATGAGTACGAGGGGATCTTCGGGCCGCTGGGCATGGCGCGGTCAAGTCGCTCGTCGTCTCGATCAGTCGCGGCTACGTACGGCCGCTCAGTTGGTCGGGGGTTCCCATCACGGCGAACAACATCGAGAAGAGCGACCTCAGGGCTCTCTTCAAATGGCTACGAGCGGCGGCAGAGATACCTCACGGAGCGTGCAAGTAAGCGGCGCATGAAGCTGGTTGATTCGGACGGAGAAGTCGATGGAGGGGACTTAGGAGACGGGAAACTAGAGGCACCCGTAACTAAAAACACTCAGCAGATTTGGTTGCCAACCAAGAACTTCAGTTTCCGCCAAAGGGCAGGGAAGCTCGACACGCGCACGATCTCGAGACTCGACCTCCAGAGGATTGTGGCGACGACTGATGTCGAAACCATCCAGGTACATGTCGTATATTCCGGTTCTAGAGGCTGTGAAGGGACTGAAAGTCACGCTTGAATGCACAGCGCCACTTGGAAAACCTCGCATTCTCAGATGTGACGCTAGAGGATGTGCAGCAATACTCGGACGCGTACTTCCTGAAACTATTTCAGATTGCTCAGGTTGGTGAGGTCGCCTCGAGTGAGCTTCTATCGTATTAGACATCTGACATATGAAGTCGTGTGTACTCATCTACTTGCAGTTGACGGTGGAGTACCTGCTCAATGTTCAGGACTCGCTTGCAAGCCATTGTGAAAATCTGGAGGTGCAGTGTGAAGGGCTGGCAGACGAGTGCCAGTCACTGGAGGCGGAGAACCAGAAAACAGAAAGCGAGATTTCTGCACTCAAGAAAGAAATTCGCCAAAAGCAGAGCACGCTCGCAACGTTCGAGCTCATGCTACTCAATGCCAGTGCAACAAAACGCACACAGTTCACGCGAACGGGTTTGACCCAGAAGATCGACGCAGAGAACGATCCCGCGGTGCTGAATATCCTAAGCCCTCGTGCTGATGCCGACGGAGATCAAGAGGAAAACGGAGCCGTGCCTCTCGTGTCGGCCTGCGTGATCTGTGGGAAGAAGTTCATTTCGCCGGAGTACTTGGTACGCCACCAACAGAAGAAACATCAGAGTTTCCAGGAGGGGGAACGCAAAAAGCAGGTGAAGAAGAGGCGTCAAGATTCTTCTGGGTCTTCATCTTCTGGAAGCGAGTCAGCAACCTCGACCTCAAAGCGGTCGACAAGAAAGCGAGAGGCAAAGCCTACGCCTCTTCCACCTGAGGTTATTCAGGCGCTGAATGAGCGGAATGAGCTAACAAAGCAGCTTATGGAGCTTCAGTTGGAACTGAAACACGAGAAAGAGAAGCGTGCCGAAGACGCACGTGTACTTGAGCGTCAGCAATCGCAATTTGCATCCCAATTGACGACTTATATGAGCAAGCTTCAGGACACGTTGGTTGAAATGGAGAAGAAGCAAGAACAGAGCAAGCACGAGATGATGCGATATACGCAAGAGACGATTGATCGGTTGAAGAAAGAGGAACTGGAAGCGAAGAAGAGATCACGAGTGGGGCAGATCGAAAGCGACGACGAAGGAGTTGCTGAGGAATGCAAACCATCTCGAAGAAAGATGGAGGCAGCTCATCCTCCAGCTGTTGATCCACAACTGCTGGACTCGTTGCTACGAGCACAAGCAGACATCCAACACAAGAATACTGAACTGGAGCTTACAAATCGGAAGCTACAGAGTCGACTACGTCGACGTGCTCGAAATGCAGTGCAAGTCGAGCAAACAGCACTGCTGAGCATGGCGGCGTTCGATGCCCATCGGTTTGGTGTCGACAACGGGGAGATTGAGGCAGCCTGCAGTATGCCTACAGCACAGCCGCCAAAGCCAGTTGTCGAAGACAAGCCTGTTCAGACGGACGAAGAGCAGGAGAAACGACCAGTGCTTGCGGTATTCTCCCAACTTGTTCAAACTGAAGTCGAGCAGATCTCGCCGACTATGCCAGCCGCAAAAGATGTTCCCCGGCCCGAAATCAAACCCAAGCCAAGACTCTCAATAACCCGTTCTGAGTCAAAGCTTGCATCGGCAAAGGTTGTGTCGAGTAAGCCAGAGCCATTGGCATCGAAACCGGAGCCTGTTCCTCTGTCAGATGTGAAGCCTCCTCCACCTGCAGATCCGAAGTCTCCGGTGATCACTCCTGCACCAATTACCGAACCAAATAGTCCTGAAACGAACCCCGAGAGCAAGCTGCAGCACGCCGCTAGCGTCATGGGTAAGGTGGCCCTAGGTTTCTTGACAAGGCAAAAGCTGAAGAACCCGTCCAACTGGCTCCTTATGCTCCCTGCGTCCGCATTGATGCATAGTTTGAGTGAAATGGAACTGCAGCGCCTCCCCCGCGATGCATCGACCACTCTTGAAGATGTGACTATCGAGATTGAGGACGAAATGACTGCCTATGATCTACGTCTTGCGTTTGCGGAGGCGCTGAGTCGCAACCGAGATGACGGCACAACGGACTCGCCCGTGGACTACCACCGCGTATTGCTGCACCATCGTCCAACAGGCAGGGAGCTCCGAGAGGACGAGTTCATTTACCACTTGCGAAACCAAATCGAAGTCGAGATTATTCCGTTCTTCGAAGCAGCCGAAGAGCGTGTGGGTAGTGTGCTGGAAGCCCACGGTGCTGTCTCCTCACGAGTGGATCAAGTACGTCGAGCGTCAATGGATCTAGCACCAGAAGCGATACCATCACTAGTGAATGAGGCTGTCACCACACAAGCGGCGGTGCGGATACAGGCGAGTGTAAGACGACTGCTCGCCAAGCGGCAGGTCGACATGATGAAACTGGATCGGCTGATCGAGGCGCGACTGGCGTCCATGCGCTCGTCCTCCGTGAGCCAGCGTCGCCACACTCGCAGTACGTCAGTGGAGGCAATCCAAGCCACTAGTACAGACGATCATGCTATTGAAACAAAGGCTCAAGAGATCCACACGCGTCTGGCTGACTTGGTCAAGA
Source organism: Pythium aphanidermatum DAOM BR444 (assembly GCA_000387445.2). Taxonomy (NCBI): domain Eukaryota; phylum Oomycota; class Peronosporomycetes; order Pythiales; family Pythiaceae; genus Pythium; species Pythium aphanidermatum. Next base: position 5,469 of record KE464478.1, on the reverse strand, counting down.
CAAAGACAGGGATCGATACGCGCACCAAGAGCGCCAAGTGGTCGCGCGGGCAGTTGTCAACGGAAGCGTATGAGCGACACGTCGAAGAGCTCGATAGTCGACGAAAAGACCTGCCAGTTGAGGTGCAGCAGCGTGTCCTCGCGATCGCAGAACGGATCGAGAAGATGGTCGAGGAAGAGTACGATCCTGAGAGGGCGCAAAGCGACGAGAAGCAGTACATCGCAGCCACCAAGATCCAGGGCGTGATCCAAGTCGTGGCTGCGAGGCAAAAGTTACGAAGGCTGTTGGGGAAGAAAGAGGAAGCCGAGCTCCAGGGCGCGTCCGAGTCGACGATCGAGAAGGAAAAGGTGAATTTGCTGTCCAGGACGAGTAAGTCCGGCGGTGAGGAGAGCGACACAGAGGAGAAAGAGGTGGAGCAGGAGGAGGAAGAAGCAAAAGAGCAGAGTGAAGACGAGGTTGTAGATGATGAGCTGGACGTTGAGGAACTGGATGAGGCCGAGATCAAGCGACTCGCGGACGAGTACGAAAGCATCGCAGAAGAACAACACGAAGAAAAGCCGCATGCATCGCCAAGGCAATCGACTTCGACTCCGCCCAAGCCCACTCCTCGCCTTGAGCTGAGCCATGCCATCCAAGTCAAGGTAGAGTTACCTCCACGCCGCGGCACGCCTCCTCCGATGCGTGAGTACTTTGCTGGTCGCTCTCCTCGACCAGCAGGCGATTTCACTGCCGGACACGTGATCTCGCCCTTCTCCAAGACGCCTCTGATCTCACGCCGCTCGTCCATCACCAGGCGAGGCAGTGGATACGACAACGCACGATAACTGAACAGATACGAGCAGTGAGTCTATCACACACGGACCCATAGAGCCCGTGATATCTATTGAAGAAAAGTCTCCGGGTATTTACTTCTGGGCCTTGGCTCTTCGGGCACGCACGGCCGCGGCGAGCTCGTGCAGCACCTCCTTGGTGGTCTCCCAGCCCATGCACGCGTCCGTCACACTCTTGCCGTACTCAAGCGGCTGTCCTGGCACGAGAGACTGGTTGCCTTCCTTGATGTTGGACTCGAGCATGACACCGACGATGCGGTCGTCACCCTCAGTCATCTGCTTGGCGAGATCCGCCGCCACGAGCGCCTGGTTCTTGTGGTCCTTGCGCGAGTTGCCGTGCGAGCAGTCGACCATGACATTGTCCACGATGTTGGCCCTGAGCATGAGCGCCGACGTCTCGTCAATGTGCTTCTTCTCAAAGTTTGGACCGCTCTTGCCACCACGCAGAATGACATGGCACGTGTCGTTACCCGACGTGTTGACAATGGCCGCAAGACCCTGCGAGCTCACACTCAGGAAGCAGTGTGGGTGACGCGCCGCGACCACAGCGTCCACAGCGAGTTGGCTTCACATATATCAGACACAACGTTAGCATCCATGCAAATTCACAAATAACAAATCCCACATTTCACGTACAGCGATCCACCGGTGCCGTTCTTGAAGCCGATCGGCATCGAAAGACCCGACGTGAGCTCACGGTGCAGCTGGCACTCGGTCGTTCGAGCACCAATGGCACCCCAACTCACGAGATCGCTGATAAACTGTGGCGACATGGTGTCCAAGAACTCGCAGCCGGCTGGCAGACCGAGCTCATTGATATCGGCCAGCAGCTGACGCGCGACGCGCAGGCCCTTGTTGATGTTGAACGTGCCGTTGAGGTCGGGGTCGTTGATCAGCCCCTTCCAGCCGACAGTCGTGCGTGGCTTCTCAAAGTACACGCGCATGACGATCACGAGGTCCTTCTCGAGCTCCTTCTTCAGTTCAATAAGGCGCTTGGCGTAGTCCATGGCCGCATCCACATCGTGGATCGAGCACGGACCGACGATCACGACGAGGCGGTCGTCCATGCGGCGCAGCACGTTGGCAATGGCCTGGCGGCCGCGGCTAATCGTCTGTGCCATCTTGGTCGTAAGCGGAATCTCTTCCAGAAGAATCGCCGGGGGGACCAGCGGCCGAATGCCCGTAATGCGCACATCCACAATGGCCTTCTTGTCCGAGATCTTGACATCCTGGCCGGCCGTGCCGCTTGGGATGCGTAGGCGGCGTGGGCTCACAGGCTCGCTCTCAAAGTCGTCGCTGTCCTGCTTGTGCTTGGGCTGCGTGGCATTGAGCTGACGACCGAGGAGGAAGCCGGCGACGCCGACGCTGCCGGCCGTCAGCAGCGTCATGGTGGCGGCCAAGAGGCCAAGGCCGATGGTGAGCGAGGCCGAGAGGCCCGAGGAGTCCGAGCCACGCGACGCCATGAGGAGAGAGGAGCTGAGGGGCGCAAGGCGGATTGGCTTATGGCTGGAGGAGGCGGAGGAGGAGGCGCCATATACAGGAGGACCACAGGAAAATGAATGCGACGGGGAGCTGAGCCAAGCGGCGCGGGTATTGCGCAAACGGGTCGGGTTGAGGGAGAGAGTGAGTCAGGACTGGTTGGAAAGGGAAAGCATAGAGAGAGAGTATGGGGGAGGGAGTGACCCGGGTTGGGTTTTGAATGGTAGAGAGGAGAGGAGACCCGACCTGACCTGAACGGACCTGTCGTCTTTATCAGATTGATTGTGGTGGCAGTCGAGCGAGGTGAGCCGGAGGGATAGTGACATTGGGTGGAGAGGATGTGTGGATGGACGAGGAAGATGACGTGGATGCGGCGGAAGAGAGCGCTGTGCGCGTCAATATGAAGGGATGAAGATGGAGAACGGAGCGGAGGCTGTGTGGAGTGTCTTCACAGTATCGTCTATGCCTTGTATGGCATTGCACACACTCTTGTAGACGTCTGTGCATGGGTGAATATCAGCACCACCAGCATCATCAACGCCTCTCATCTACATGACATGATCCTCGGCGCCCAGTGATACGATCTAGACAAGGGCTCTGGATGCTTCCCCAGCATCCACGATGACATAGCTCAGGCGAACAAGGCCGAGAATTCCATGTTGTGGCTGCTGAGGTCGAGACTTCATAGGCTACCACCTTCCACCATCGTGTCACGCGCCTTTGAGCTTGGCATTGGAGGCGGCATTCGCATCTTCCATGAGGGTCGCAATAGCTAGATCAACACAGCGGCTCGTGGCATCGAACTGCGCGAGCCAGCGGTTGCTGTAGCTCAGACAGAGCTTCGCCAGTCGCTTGGCGTTGCCTGTCGACACGCTGGCGGCCTCAAACGCACGAAGATGCAGCTGCTCAATGGCCAGGTTGTTGTAGCACACAGCTGCGAGGCAAATCTTCTGAGCCGACGCTCCGCCGACGCTGTGCTCGTCGCTCGTGTCTTCGAGCTTGTTCTGCTCGATCATCTCCAGGATGCTTGCCATTGACTGCATGGCATCGAGGTGCTTCCCCTGTGCCGACAATAAATTGGCCATGTGCAGGCGGCACTTGGCCAAGTGCGCCCAACTGCTCTGTCGTGTGTGGATCTCGTGGGCTTTGAGCATGTACTGCAGCCCTGCGTGCGTCTTGCTGCGTCTGTAGTAGTAGTGAGCGTACGTGTCGTAGAGATACGCCAGTAATTCAAGACGCAGGACGTCGTCCACGAGGATGGAGTTATGCAGCAAGTGCTCTGCCAGCTTGATGAGTTGTAGAGCCATCGGGAACTTCTTGTAGTCAACACAGCGACTTGCAAAGGCGTTGCATGTCACAACGAGCTGCTTCCACAGCGTGGTCTCTAGTTCGTCGACGCCTAGTGCACGAACTAAACTCACGAGCAGTGTCTCGAGCATCGTAATCGCCTCAACGTACCGCTGCTTTGCCTCAAGACGCCGAACTTCTTCACACAACTGATGTTCGCACACCGCGGCAGCACCACGGGACCGTTTTGGCTTGGTAGGAGATGGTTCAAGACTTTGAAACCCGTCGGCGATTGCACACCACACTGCTTTAACAGCCCCCGTGCCAGCAAACCAAATCGGCCGCGGGACTTTGGGCATGTTGATCACAACTTTGCCATCTCGAAGACGCTGGGAAGGCTCCCAGGAGTAATGGACTGTTGCGCGTTTTGGCGATTTGGGCTGCTCAGACACCGAGGACTGGGTATTCTGACTTGAAGGGCGGCCAATTGCAGGCAGGGAGCACGACGCTTTCAAACGCGGACCACTCTGGGCACTGGACGGCACACCAAGTCGACTACTCAGTCGCACAGGAGACTGGTTGGAAGCCTTTGCCTTGACAGACGTCGCGTAGATGGTGAGAATTTGCCGAGCGAGTTCATTTTCCCATTCGTTTTCGTTCTCTGGTTGGGTTTCTGGAGGTCGGAGAATGTCGATGTCGAGTTGCTCAGCTGTAGCATATTCACCACCTTTCGAAGACGAAGACGGACGAGACAGATTGCTTCTTCGCTCGTCGCCACTGACATCACCAACGGGGCTGGCCGACTCTGCATTCTCCTCTTGGGCAGCTGCTCCATCTGTGCCTTCATCTTCGCCTAGATCAGTAGAAACTTGACTTTCTGCTTCACCAGTATGGACAAACGAGTTGGCCTCTTGTAGTTTCTGCCGCATGCGGTGGGCGAACGTCGTCTCTGCCGCAGCGTTCACGAATATGGGGCGATTGCATTGGAAGTTGCGTACTTCGTCGACGAGTGCGCGACTGCGGTCGAGGATAGCGAGTGTCTTGTGACCCAGTTTCCTCCGAGATACCGCAGCGTCTGAGTGATCGCCGTCTTCATCCCCCTCCACTGAAGCTTCACGTTGTTTTCGTGGCTTTTTCTTGAGTTTACGTTGTCGATCGCGCCGAACTGCGGCTGTGTGGAGTGGCGAATCTCGCAACACACCTGGTTCGTTTGAGGCGCATTTGTTCGTGGCTGAGGATCGTGGCCGCTCTTGGCCAGACGCTTCCCCGCCGTATTGCTCCATCTCCATTGCTTCTGACGCGGCCTCGGGATCCATGCTACCGCCCCCCTCTTCCTCCCTAGCCACCACGAGAACAGTCGTCCCCGCCACCTTGGTCCGCGCCTGTGATGCTACTGGGTGCCTTCGTAGTGACTCGCTTGTGTATACGTTCTGCTGGACATGGGGGAAGTCGAGGCCACTTTCTTCCAGCGAGTGTAGCACTAGCGAATGCAAATTCGCCTCCAGCCGACTCGGTTTCTTTGAGGCGTTTGGTTTCTTCCCTACTGGAAGCCCGGATTCGGCCAGACTTTGGATCACTTGCTGGACGATCACGTGTTGCTGCTCTTGTAGCATCCGTGCTTGCTCTGTTTTCATGGCCTATCGAACGATGAAACCCACATCGGTGCCCTGCTAAAGCGTTGTAGCACAAAACAAAAACAAACCTCAAGCATTGCGGCAACCTCCGTGGCCGGGATCATGTCCCCATGGGGCATCGACATGCTGGCGTCGAGCGCCTTGGTTTTCTCCTGCTCCAAGCTGAATCAGTGGGCCATCAACAGTGTTGCAATGGTGGACTGGTACAGACTGCTGCCTATTTTTGCGTTATGCGGTCC
>KE464477.1:5482-17524 GCA_000387445.2 Pythium aphanidermatum DAOM BR444 | reverse complement strand
CTGATCCGGAGACGTTCAAGAATGGATACATCTTCATGGGGCATTCCCAAGGTGGAGTCTTGTCGCGCGCGGTGATTGAACTGATGGACGACCATGATGTGAAGGCGTATATCAGTCTTGCAGGCGTTCAGAACGGCGTGTTTTACGGGCCGCAGAGCGACGACGTGCTGCCGCTTCGCGAGTTCACCAGTGGCTTTTGCGCAAAGGTGTTGCCTCGCTCAGTGTTCGATACCGACACCTACGCGTCGGATGATCGTCGTGGCAAACTCCAGTTCGATTTGAATGAAGTCATGCTCAGCGACACCAACGGACAAGCGCTCTACGCCTTCTTTAACCACTTCCGCTCCCCACAGCACGACCGATGGGTCAAGGAGAATGTATTCCTCCCTATGATCAATAGCGTTAACGACTGCGATCACGAAGACGTCTCCTGTAAGGCAGCCCAGCAAAAGCGTCGACGCAATTTTCTAAGACTCAAGGCTGCGCATTTCTTCGTGTCCCCACAAGACAACGTCATCTCTCCATGGCAGACGGCCATATTCGGGCGATACCAAGAGATCGACAGCTCGTCATCTGTCGCAAAGGAGTTTGATCGGCTCAAGATCGTCGACATGAAGGACACGACCGAGTACACGCAGGACACGTTCGGTCTCAAGACTCTGGACGAACGCGGAAGTCTGGTTCTTCACGTGCTGCCAGACCTCCACCATAGCTGCTGGATCAAGGACTTCCCTGGTCGCGAGGATATGCAGCCGTGTGTCTTCCAGACGCTGTACGAGGAGCACATCTATCCCGTCCTCCATTAACAATCGGACCCACGAGATCATCTTCAACTGACATCTGAGTCTGAACCCGTCGCATCAGATCCAAAAGTGTCCCTGCCGTCTGATCCATGCAGCAGTTTCCGAAAGACGTCAAATTAATTGTGATGATACTAAAACACGGTGGACATAAGAAAGTAATCCTTACATTCTCTAAGTTGAGACTACCGTGTATTGTCATTTTGGCTGCCCCCCTTGGTAGTTCCCTCTCCCGCCTGGCTTCCTGACTCTGTGTTGGAGTGGTGAAGCTCATCAGCTCGATTGGGGAGGAAACATTCATACGCTCTCAAGGGAAATCTCCGCCACGTGCGCACACATATCGCCACATCCACGCCTCCTATTCGCACCCCGATAGCACTGTATGATTGTCCTCGTTGTGTGCTACCTTCTCATGTGACTCTCACCGTGATCTGTGCTCTGCTCGCTCGTAGAGTCCATTTTCCCTTAAAGTATCACCATGTCGATCTTCTCCCGCCGCAAGAACCCGGAACAGCTCGTCAAGCTGCTCAAAGAAGCGCTCACGAATCCAGGCGCCGCGAAAAAGCTTGACAAGGACGGCAACCCTGAGGACGAGGTCACCAAGCGTCTGAACCAGATGAAGCTCCTTCTGTATGGAGAAGGAGACCAAGAGGCGAAGCCTGAGAAGTGCGAGCAGCTCGCACGACTCCTCATGAGCTCGGAACTGATCCCGGTGATCATCCAGGACCTCCAGAGACTGCCTTTTGAAGCGCGGAAGCACTTTGCGCAAGTGTACAGCAACCTCATGCGGCGAGACCTCGGAGGGTTCGTTGGATACGTCAACAACAAGCCCCAGATTCTTTCGGCTTTGGTTGTGGGCTACGAGAACGCCGAGATCGCGTTGAACTGCGGCACGATGTTGCGTGAATCCATTCGCCACGAGCAGCTTGCCAAGCGTGTTCTCTCCTCGGACGATCTCTGGAAGGTAGGACTCTTGATATGTAAACCAACGAGATGATGGAGTCGTTTAACGACGTGTTCTGGGACAGTTTTTCGACGTGTATGTCCACTTCCCCAACTTTGAAGTGGGCTCGGATGCATTTGCGACGTTCAAGGACCTCCTCACGCGTCATAAGGAACTCAACTCGCAGTTCTTCACCAACAACTTCGACCAGGTGAGAGCAAGTGATAACTCAGTTCAATTGGGCTGGTTGACTGACTTCGAACCAAATTGCAGATGTTCACGCGATACAACAAGCTGCTGACCTCGGAGAACTATGTTACGCGAAGACAGTCGCTTAAGCTGCTGGGTGAGATCTTGCTTGATCGATCAAATTTTGAGGTCATGATGAAGTACATTGGGTACGTAGCTTTGGCGTTATCATCGATATCTCTTCCTGATCTCTTTTCGTGCCAATAGTGAAAAGGAGAACCTGAAGATGATGATGAATCTTCTCCGTGATACTAGTGCCAACATTCAGTTCGAGGCATTTCACGTCTTCAAAGTGTTTGTCGCGAACCCAAGAAAGCCTGACGCGATCTCTCAAATTTTGATTAACAACCGGGAGAAACTGATCGTATACCTTCAAAACTTCCAAAACTCGAAAGGTGCGCCATGTTGTAGATAGATGTTTTGGTTTTCGTCTGATTCACATTTTGCCTGCATCTCAGAGGACCCTCAGTTTATTGAGGAGAAGGCACTGCTTATCCGAACGCTCGAGACTCTAACTCTAACTGATGCCGCAAGCTCCCAGCCTACGAACGCATAGTACAACGTCGTTCGTACTGTGCACTATTGCTTAGCATCACTGGTATATATCTAATCGGAGATGCACGATTGAGGTTGATGCTTGTTGAAACTCATTTTCTCAATATGACCATTCTACTGCTCAAAACGCAAGTGTTTCTACACAGTAGCAGTGGATGTAGACCGATCATTCCAGCTGAAGTCTCCTCCTGAAAACGTTACTACTAGTACTACGAAGTAGTATTTCAACAGTGCGTAGTACGTAGTAGTACTTCGTCGTATGTGAATGTGTTAACGTTGCTATCATGTGCCCAGGATTTCTGGACAAGAGCTACCGGTAACATCATGTTAAACATGTAATGATCCTGTATTCACATTATGCTGTAATGGCTGAATATGACCACTAGGAAACGTGAACCACGCTCACCGCGGCTCTAGACGTAACATCACTGAACAGGTTTAGCAGCCACGGCCACCGGCAATACGAAGGCACTTGGTCGATGGGTAGATCGACAGGATGTTGGTCATGATCGACCAGCAGAGGGCGAAGAAGACGTAGAACACAGTGAAGGCGCCCATGTACTTGTTCTTGCCGCCCTTGCGACGGAGCTCCTGGGTCTCAGCCTTCTGTGGAGGAAGCAGCGGCAGGAAGAGCAGCGAGATGAGCTTGGCAGCGTACATGATCCAGATCGTGTAGGTGACGTCCCAGCGAACCTCGTTCGAGTCCTCCTGGATGTCCAGGTTGTACACGCGGAAGTGCGAGTTGATGTTCTTGGAGATCGTGCTGGCAAACGGCTGCGAAAGGTTCGACACCGTGGTGACGAGACCGTAGACAGCACCCTCGTTACCCATACCGGCGAGCTCGACGACGACGTAGGTACTGATAATGAAGTTGACACCGTATGGGATGTTCTCGACAACTGGAATACCAAGCCAGAACCACTGGCTACGGACGACGTCCCAGACACCGAGCATGCACACGATCACGTCCATACCGATCACAAGAAGCATCGTGATGATGCACATGTAACGCCAGTTCCACTGCAGACCCCAGCGACCCGTGGCCCAGAGAGTAATGGCAAAGATACCATTGGCAAGAATGGTCGAGAGCTTATCGTTGAGGTTGGTCACACCGATCCAGTAGCTGGCAACAGGACCAGCAGCAACCCACACGAAGTTCTCGAAGCAGCCCGAGAAGAACTTATAGCCGACAACCTGGTACATGGCCCGGGTCTGAAGCAGCTCCCAGAACTCCGAGATGTACGACTTGAACGAGACACCGGGGCACTTCTCCTCCTTGATGAAGAACCATGTCATAGGAATGACGGGAACAAGCGCGATGGCAAGAATGAGCATGAGCTGTGGGAAGGTGAGCGAGAAGCTGTAGTCTCCGCCGTAGTCGTAACCGTTGAAGAAGAAGCCCGAGATGACGTTTGACAGGATGACGAAGATCGTACGAGTCGTGTAGATGGCCGTCTGGGTCGTACCACGAACAGCCTCTGGCTCACGCTGAGCAAACTCGACAACGACGGCGTCAGCAGCGACATCGGCACCGACGTAACCAACGGCAGCAAGCATCATGAGGATGATGAACTTGCTACCACCATCGCGCGAGTCCTCGTTGAACTGGGCAGTGAGCTCGGGGGTGTAGTCTTCCGGCTTGATGTCCGCCATGGCCGGGTCTGGGTAGTATGGCGGACCAGGGTCCATGACAGCCATGATGAAAAGCATGATGCACGACAGCGTCCAGCCGATGACCATCCACGGACGACGACGGTAGCCGAAGAGAGGGGTACAGTCCGACAGAATACCATACAGAAACTTGAACGACCATGGCAAGTTGATGAGCACCGAGGCCGAGGTCGTCTGGGTACCTTCCATGTTGAGGTACTTGGTCAGGAATGGGTAGACCGTACCAGGAAGGGTGCCGTAGATCAGACCGACAGCAGCATACTGCACAAGGAGACCGAAGGCCTCCTTGCTGAAGAGGTTTGGAGCGCCACCCTCACGAAGGGCACCGCCCTCGATGTCAGGCGTCTTGACGGCGTTGTAGTCATCGCCGTCCTTGTGCGCGGTCGACGAGATGTACGAGACACGCTCGACGAGATCCATTTTGTTGGCGCCCGTGGCGGCACCCGCGGTAGACGCCATGGTTCCGAGGCTTGAGGCTTGGAAGACTTGTGCTTGGCGAGGCCGATTGGAAAGTGAGCAATGCCAAGCACAAGTCGCTGGCTGTGTCCGAGGCGACAGGTTCCTGTCAATGCGTCAACAGTGGAGCGTTCTCGTGGACGAGGCCGTCGTGACCGATATGAAGCGAGCGACGAGAGCCAGGGAGATGAGCTCGTGTGTGTAGATGGCATACAGTACACGTATGTACAGGACGGGAAAGTCGCGAGCGAAGGCGAGGGAACGCAGATCAGCGAACCGCACGGCGACAAGGACCGCCTCCGTTCACAGTGCCTCTGACTCGGCCAATCAGCACCAAAGTACAGATGAAGATGAGCCCAGCGTCACCCGTCATTCCATTCCTCTGCTGCGCGCATCCCACTGTGAGTTAATATTCCACGCCGGCTGTGGTGACATACGCACAGAGGCAAGGCGGTGGAATCCATCTGCCCAAGCTGTGCAGGAAGGCCACCGCATCAAGTCATGAACATCCCGAACGCCATCGAAGTGCATGAAGAAGTTCTGCACCTCCATCTCAATCCCATCGTTGAGTCCAACGTGGTCAAAGCTGCTCTTGAAGATCGAAGGCTTTGACAGCTTGGAAGTTGGGTCAACATTGCCCAGCTGTGGAACGGCATGTGGACCGCAGACGTCCCTCTCATGTCGGCTGCCCGTCCCCCTTTCGTCGTCGGGTGAAGCCAGGCATCCGGGTGGTGATTGGCTTGTTCCGGGGACCTGAATGGAGATGAGGTGGGTGAGTGGCCTGTTGGACTTGATCAGACTGACTAATTAGGCACCAAAATCAGGTGATTTTCCCTTCAGATGGCTCGACACCAAGGGAACAACTATGGATCTGCCGACTTTTTCTCGATTGCACATCACGCTCTGATGCATGTCGGCAACGAAACGCGTCGGTCAGGGACATCCTCCTGATTGTAGAGACTCGCTGTACGTCTCGATGTGGGGACCAATCACTGCCACAAAAAACTGAAGCTTTTCAAGACTCATAGCGAAGCTTAGAAGAAGAAGACATGGTGGGTTTCCGCAGAATGGAAAGGAGTGCTGCCACGCCAAGCTGGATATGTATCAATGCTCGTTACGAAGTGAAGAAGAAGCCTCAGACGAGACCCTCAAGGTTTCACACTCTCACACATTCTCTTCGCACTTCGCAAAGAGCATCAAGAGACGAGCCGCAGTGGGGGCCGCATGGCTGGAACAAACGATGATGAGTGTGCGCAAGACTCGACGTGATGGTCCACGATGGATCCAGCACCGGGCGTTGTGGCTTCCACCCGCATCAGAGACCCGAAGTCCAAGAGAACGTGAACCGCAGAGAGAGACCGCGAAGACCCTCGAGCACCATCCCCCGATCCGTCTTCGATTCTGTTTGCGCAGTCATCTGCTGAGAGGCATGCATCTTGGACTCGAGTCGAAGGCACCTTCTGGGAGTTGCATGGACGTCGCATGAGCCGGATTAATATGCGTCCCGACACTGTCGCTGCATTAGTCGCTGCTTTAATCCGTTCTTCGTCATCGAGGCCGACGAAGATGACAGGAGTCCTAGAACAGAGTCGCATGGACTCCCTTTCTGAGACCGACGCACTCACAAGACACCTTGTTGCATGAGCCGAGGACCTGCAGCTCGATCGATGGCTCCGAGTGCAATGCATGCTGACAGGCTGGTCACGCGGAAGCTGGGCGAAGATGGAAGCCATGGGAGACTTTGGTCATGTGTGTGCTACATGTCGCATGTCTCCTTTGAGATCTGATGGTTCATGCCTGCGTCCAAGGACCTCTGTGAGTGAGTACATGTGTCTGTCAAACGCTGACCCTGTAGAATCACTTACCGCCATCGTGTAGCAGCTTGAGTGGGTGTATCAGGAATGACAAGTTGATGAACGAATCTTTCGAGACCACGCATCAACATTCGACGTGTCAACGAAAGCAATGGTGTTGTGGTCTCGCCTGAGTGAGCTCGATGGAGGCATCTTGAGGAGAGCGTCGTTCAGTTCACGAAGGCTCGCACCTGTGCACACAGAGTTCTGTTCTGGAAAGAAGAAAGCCGGCGACGAGGATGTTGAATGAAGCTCCTGTATTACGCGGTGTAGGGATATGCAGGCTACGCGGAGGCAGTCGGGTTCACAAACATGAAGAGACGACAGGAGCCCCGCTAGGGAGCTGATGAAGATTGGATCTAGCAGCCGCGACCACCGGCGATACGAAGGCACTTGGTCGATGGGTAGATCGACAGGATGTTGGTCATGATCGACCAGCAGAGCGCGAAAGTGACGTAGAAGACAGTGAAGGCACCCATGTACTTGCTCTTGCCACCCTTGCGGCGGAGCTCCTGGGTCTGGGCCTTCTGGGCTGGGAGCAGAGGCAGCCAGAGGAGCGAGATGAGACGCATGGCGTACGCAATCCAGATCGTGTAGGTGACGTCCCAGCGAACCTCGTTCGAGTCCTCCTGGATGTCGAGGTTGTACACGCGGAACATGGAGTTGACGTTCTTGGAGATGGTGCTCGAGAACGGCGACGACAGGTTGGAGACAGTGGTGACGAGACCGTAGACAGCACCTTCGTTGCCCATGCCGGCAAGCTCGACGACGACGTAGGTGCCGATGATGAAGTTGACACCAGCAGGAAGGTTCTCCACGAGTGGCACACCGAGCCAGAACCACTGGTTGCGAACGACGTCCCAGACACCCATCATGCACACAACCGAGTCGATGGCAATGATCGAGACCATGGTGATGATGGTCATGTAACGCCAGTTCCAGTGGAGACCCCAGCGACCCGTAGCCCAGATCGTGATGGCGAAGATACCGTTGGAGATAATGCCCGAGATCTTGTCGTTGAGGTTGGTCACACCGATCCAGTAGCCAGCCACTGGGTTCGCAGCGACCCATGTGAAGTTCTCGAAGACACCGGCGAAGAACTTGTACGCAATGACCTGGTACATGGCACGGGTCTGAAGCAGCTCCCAGAACTCGGCAATGTAGGCCTTGAACGACACACCAGGGCACTTCTCCTCAGGGATGAACATCCAGGTCATTGGGATGACTGGAACAAGGAAGAGCGCGAGGATGAGCATAAACTGTGGGAAGCTGAGCGTGAAGCTGTAGTCTCCACCGTAGTCGTAGCCGTTGAAGAGGAAACCGGAGATGACGTTAGAGACAATGACGAATATGGTGCGGACCATGTAGATGGCCGTCTGGGTCGTACCACGAACAGCCTCTGGCTCACGCTGAGCAAATTCGACAACGACGGCATCAGCAGCGACATCAGCACCAACGTAACCAACAGCAGCAAGCATCATAAGGATGATGAACTTGCCACCACCATCGCGCGAGTCCTCGTTGAACTGGGCAGTGAGCTCGGGGGTGTAGTCAGCAGGCTTGATCGCCGACATGGCTGGGTCTGGGTAGTACGGCGGACCAGGGTCCATGACGGCCATGGTCATAAGCATGGCGAAACACACGGTCCAGCCGATGACCATCCACGGACGACGACGGTAGCCGAAGATCGGGAAGCAGTCCGAGATGATACCGTAGAGCACCTTGAAGGACCAAGGGAGCACGATCAGCACGGACGCCGACGTCGTTTGCGTGCCTTCCATGTTGAGGTACTTGGTCAAGAATGGGTAGACGGTACCAGGGAGCGAGCCGTAGATCATGCCGACCGCAGCGTACTGCGCGAGAAGACCGAGACCTTCCTTGCCGTACACGTTGGGGGCACCGCCGGCACGTAGGGCGCCACCTTCGAGGTCAGGGGTCTTGACGGCGTTGTAGTCGTCGCCATCCTTGCCTTGGGCAGTGGACGAGATGTACGAAACGCGTTCGACGAGGTCGGCCTTAGCACTCGTGCCACCGATGGCTGCCATGGTCTCTGCGAAGCTTGTCTGGAGGAGAGGACTTGAGCGGTGCGAGGCCGATTGGGAAGTGAGTGAAGAGAAGGTCGGCGCCGAACGACTTGCGTCGAGACCTCATGGGCGAACGTGGAGGCTCGACCCTTGACGCCAGGGTCTCACCTTGACATGGAGATGAGAGATGGAGCGGAGGGAATGCGGGCGAGATGCGTTGACCAGTCGAGGAACAGAAGGACTCGAGCCGCCGATACTGAACGCAAGTCACGAACGCAGACGGCGATGGGCGAGGGTCACCAGCTGCGCTGCACTCTCCCTCCGATCCCACGGTTGTTTAATTCGCAGCCGTGAGTCTGCGTGTAGTCTAGGACAAAGCACAGGGAACTGAGGAACGTTCGATGCGAGGGCGAGGGAACTGGGGCCGCTGGCCCCTTCTTGACATGGTCTAGAAGGCCAAAAAGTGCCAGGATTTGTATCGCAAATAGCCGTGAGAGGGCAGCACGACGACCCTTCTGAGCCAGTGCGGGCATCCGGCGGGATGTCGTCACGTGGTTCTGGGTCCTGGTCGCTGGTACGTTCAGTTCGGAGACCAGAGGGAGGTGACCTGGGCTCCTTTCCGCCCCGGAATGAAGCCATTGCAGATGACCATCTCGGCGGCTCGGTCGGTCTCGAGTGTGCAGTGAAGATGACAATAGGACTGATCATGTATGTAGGCTACAGTGCGTTGTACATCAGGATGGGGAAAGCCTGAGGGATTCGACCTGCCTGGAGAAGGGAGGGAGATGAGAGGGTGGAGGGGGAGATGCGCTGCGTACATATGACGCCTTTCGAGATTAATTGTGAACTGCATCACGTTTAATCTCTCGGTTGGAATCAGGAGAACATCTCCCTGCTGTTGGACTCGTGGCATTCACATCCGTGAGGACCAGAAGAACACACAGAATCCGCAGCCATCATGCGAGCTGCGAGTCACGCACGCGATCTGATTGCTCAACAGCCAGTGCACCTCTCTGGCCGGTTGCATGATGCATCCCTCTCGTTGAGCCGACTGCCGACTTGGCGTCGACGAGGTCACGAGAACAGAAGCGATTCGCGTAGAATGGAATGACGAGGAGACCACGCACGCAGACGAGGCCCTTCTGTATGTATGTATGTATGTACACCTTCTTTTTCCTTCGTCTTCTTGGCGTTTGCCCTCATGTAGTCCTCGTTGCGGCCGCATCATGGGTGAAAGGAGCGACAGGCTTCGAAGTGTGGCCGAGGCTCAGCTGAGAGCTCTCTCCTTGGCTGAGATGTCGCCTCATAACCACTGCCTTACGAGCCACACTAGTAGCCAAACGAACAGCTCATTGGAAGGTATGGCCGACATCTCAGGTGCCAGAGGCATCGCGTCGACACATCAGACGCACCCACCACATGGCCGAGTTGCTGTCGAGATCGGTCACCACGAGAAGCCGCAGGCCACGACGCAGCGGTCACGGGAACGTCGACGATTCTGGAACGCACCTACACTTCCGACAGAGGCTCTGGCGGAACCCATCTCCGTCGAGAGGATGTTCTAATCGAAAGCGGCTGGCGTATCAGACGCGTAACGATGGAGGCTGCTTGAAGCTGCGAGGAGAGGACTGGGCTGGGCGGGTGGGCCACTTCGTCCACGGGTCTGCAGACGAATGGGCCACTATGTCGCCTGGTGCATCAATAGCCACGAGAACCAGAGCAACAGAGAGCACATACAACAGCACAGCACGCGTGATGATGGTGGGGGGGGGAAGAGCATGTCGTTTGACATGAAGGAGTCAGATCGTCTGAGTCGGATCAGACAAAAATGATTTATTACCGGTGTGGCACCGGTAAGGATGATTGGTGTGGTGTACATGAATTTGTGACGTGTGAAGATGTCGACTCCATGGCTCTTCGAGGTGCTAGTGAGTTTTGGTTAGAAAATGCTACGGTGACGCTGTAGGAGTGTCTGAGATTCAACAGATAAACGGAGAATAATGAATGTCGAACCACCTAGACAAAATTCCGTAGCTTCTGTCAAGCCAACTTTCCACCACCAGAACTGGATGGTGTAACATCGTTGTTCAGCTACACTGTAGTCTTCATCAACGTGACACGGTGGAATGATCCATCTGGATCGTCTATAGGGAGGAGGGGTTCAATGATTGAACACTATCAAGTGAACAATGCACAGCATGCCACTTCAACCCACCCTTCCAGTACCCCACGATACAACCAGGCACACCTGATGCAGTCAAAACGGCTTCCAGCACTCAATTCTCGTCTCAGGCGTCGTATAACCGACAATGCTGCATTTGGAATGATGGAGCTTCATTGGAAAAACCTGTGCTCCAAGCTTTGCAGCCCCAAGTAGCATTTGTGGCCAAGATTCACTTGTCACTTTTAGCCGAACAGAATGCCTCATCGTCGAAAAGACTTCGAGAGTGGGTTAAAGAAAACGAATATCACTTCAGCTGGACTCCACTTACCGAATCTGGCGTTTTCTGTATCATTACGTTCAAACTGTAGGTGATGCATTCAATCATAGCCATCTTGAAAGGTGAATTGAAGTCAGTCGCTACCAGTATCAACATGGCTTCGTGCTACCAAGCCAACATCAAACGCGATACACTTCATATCGACCAATTCCATCAGCAGCAGCCGTTCAACTCTTCGCCGATGCCAGCGATCGTGGGGACGTTATGGCATCAGGTCGATTCCAACCACCTCGTTATCCTAACGCTTGTTACGAGGTCCACAAAAACCTTCACGTTACCAGACAGAGTTGATCCCACAGCATTGTTCTTCCTGAGCACGGATGAGTGTGTGCAGTGCGATGCATTCGGTGTCTTGCCATGGTTGAGAGTTGCGATAAAGTGTGGCTAGAGTGTGCATCGCTTGGAAGAGCACCACACAGGTGCCTATGTTGAAAAGTAGGTGGCTGGTAGTTTCATTACTGCTCCTCAAGAGTTTCAGGCCACCGTCTGCAAACCTGCTTCAGTTCGTCCATGACTGACATATTCCGCACCCCCAAGGTGTGTCAAACGCCAGAGAGTTTCCTAGTGCATCGTCCTTCAACTTGATCCCAACGCTGTCTTGAATTGTAGTCTCAACAGTACCTGTCATCGCTGCCTGTGCTAGAGAATCGTTGAAGACACCGAAACATGGGAAGCAATATCAGGGGAGCGACACGAAATTCAAGTTCCGATGCAGATCCGATTTCCAGTCGGTGAGAATACCTCGTAGCTGGCGAAAGAGCCAGGTGTCAACTTGGAAGACGCTGGATGATGACTACTTGGTACCATGTGAACACCCACGCCAACAAGAAACCTCTTCGCTTCGAATATCCGTTCATGATGTCGCTCACACCAACTGACAGTTGGCATTGAGTTCATTACAAAAGAAAAATGTTCGAACTCGCATTCGCCAACTCATCGAAAGTGTCAACATGGTATGATCCACGACACGAAAATGGGATAGCAAGCGCA
>KE464476.1:6490-19511 GCA_000387445.2 Pythium aphanidermatum DAOM BR444 | reverse complement strand
GATTCCGGTCCTAATCCCGTCTTGGTTTCCGATGGAGCGTGTAGGGCATGCAAGGATAATAGCACTGTCACTATGAAGAACTGCATATTTCGTGGGTATCGAGCAGCGTACGGGACAATTGCGGTGACGGTGACGTCGAGGGCGACCTTCGATTCATGTCTGTTCACAGAAAACGAATGCGTTCGCGGTTGCGCCATTGCTGCACAACGACCGATGCTGGTACGCAATTGCACGTTTCGAAACAATCGAGCAAGCGAAGGTGGAGCAATAAATATCATAACCGAGATTGATTCTGCTCTCGCAATACGCATTGAAGACTCGTTATTCGAGAACAATGTTGCTGTCAACTCTGGGGGTGCTATACGTGGTACTGGAACATCACGCGTTGAGATTGTTCGCAGTATCTTTGAGCAAAAATCGACTGAGACTGTGGGTGGTGGGGCGATTCTTTCGGGCTCCGGCACCGATGTCCTCATTGAACAGTCACGTTTTATTGAGAATGCTGCACCATCCGGTGGCGCACTATGGTCAGATGGAAGTATTACAGTGTTGGATTCGATGTTTGATAGCAACTATCTTGCGGAAGCTAATGAAGATCTCGACAAGTGTGTGGTGGACTGATGGGTCGAACCGGGGTATTCATATAGGACGTTCTGACCCTGCGGAGGTATTCCTTGAAAGTTCAAGCGCTACCCCCTTGACTGAGTGCGTGGTTTTGGGAATAAACCTGAGCAGACTTCATTTCCGCTCGGATACAGCTTCTGGCGGTGGTGGTGGAGGCCTCTTTGTAGATGGCCAGCTCTCGAGTTGCATTCATCATCCATGGCAACTGTGTTCGAGATGAATAACGCCTCGTATGGGCCAGATCTTGCCACTACAGTTCACGAGCGTGTTGTGGTCGATACGTCAGAAAGCAATTCTTCATCCAGTATGAATACGGTGACTTCTCGATGGTCTCTGATGACACCGACGAACGTAAAAACGATTACTTTAGACAGCGATTAGCCGGCTCTCACTCTCTGATAGTTCTTCGGGCCACCATTGCTGGCACTGAACCTGTGCGGCTTGTGACGAATGCATCTCGTGTCCTCCGAAGTGGTGTGGTGACTTTCAAAGGTATGATGCTGCAGATGCTACCGTCGGTAGTAACGAACACGGTCGACCGCAACGTCAAGGTACGATTTTCAAGCGATAAGAAAAACGTCAACGGACAACCAGTCGGGCTTGAGCTTCCAATAGTAGTGGCGAAATGCCCACAAACAAAAGGTTTGCTTAGCGTCGACGGTGGCTGTTTGGTTGAAGCTGAGAACAACAATCAAGAACTCATCGCAGGAGTGGTCGTAGCAATTATTGCTGGTTGTGCCGTTGGCTTTATCATTTATTGGTCCTACGGACACTCGAACCACCTTCTTGAGACCATTCATTCTATTGTCACAGGTATTGGAGGCGGAGTCGTGCGCTTTGCGTTTGAGATCGTCGACATTGCAAGCGATATTCAGGCACTGGTACATCTGTTTGTTTATGATCTCACGCTCTCCAATACGACGGTGAATCGATCCTGCTACCTTGCCATGTTTGTGGTATCCTTATTACCGTCGTTCGGTCTTCTTCATTGGAGTCTTCAGACCATGAAGGCTCAGTGGAAACGAGTTATTGCACGGAAAGCCATCACAACGAGAGTGAGCTCTGTTGTAGAGCCGACAGTAAGCTGGGCAACGACGATTGCCGTGGGGAACTTACACGCTGTTACTCCGTCCCCTTCCAAATTGTTTTATGCTCTGCGAACGAGTAGAAAACTGCGTCTTCAAGTGGAACCAGTCCATTTTGCTCGCTCGACAAAGGCGATTAAACCGCCCGGAGAAGCCATAGCTTCAATCAACAGCGGTGCCACTCCGCCACATTTATGACCCGGATGCCTCATCGAAGTTCTTGAATGACCAAGAACAGCTTCTTCACATCGAACTCGAGTACCAACGCGTACGAACCAGCTACATGAAGCGGGTTCTGGCACGGTTGGCGACTGAAGACGGATTACTATTAGTTTTCAATTTGTATATCTACCTTGCGAACCAGCATGACGACAAGTTTACTCGCTCGACTTTCCGTTCATCCCTCGAAGCTTCTATCCTCCTGAGTGTACTTCATCTCGGCTCGCAAGTGCAAAATGTTGTGACGTGGCTTCAGGTCAACAAGGTAAGTGAGCTTGTAGACCAACTGAATAAGATTCAAGCACTCCGAAAAGGAGAACTTGGCTCTTCAGTCGAGACATATTAGAGCGCGTCTGCCTGATGAGGTCTCTTAACTGCGGCGAAGTGCTTCGATTGTATCCACTGTCGCTGGAGCTCGCCGACTTTGTTTGCGTGTAACCACGTGACAATGTTCTGCGATTGAGCACCAAAATGCATAGCACTCATCAAAATTGAAAAATCAAGCGATGATCTGAATCTCGACTGAAGAAATACTGGATCCGACTCGTTCACCATGTAGATATAGATGTTGAAGACAAACAGCAGTATGTCTTCAGTAAGCATTCTCACAGGAACACGTTGCATGTACTTAGACCTCGCACGGTGGTACTCAAGATCTCTCCTCAATATCATGGCTTGACGTGATAAATGCTCGTGGGTTCCGGCGACGTTCCAGGTTGAAGAAAACGAACGGCGTCGATCGTTACCATTTGGCACAACCGCCGCAGCGATAAGTTCATCTTCAGCTGAGCTGATCCGGCTGCCTACGGAGAAATTATCTGATAGTGGTGGAGGCAGCGGCTTTGTAGGGACATGTATCTTCGTCGGAGGCTGAGGACCGGAGATTGGCTTAACTGGTGTATTCATCGCTTGATTGTGGTGTACTACAGCCCGTGCCCGAGAATGCATTCTATGCCATTGAAATAAAACGTTGTCTATCGTAGCTTTCATGACAGCGACAGAGGCTGGGAGTGAAATAGCAAACAGTGTCACGTATACAGCGCGCACAAATACAAGATTGCTCAGATTCAAGTCAATAGGAACAGATTGATTAGCGCTTGGACATCCGAGATAACGTCAAGCAGCTCGAACGCGAGCCGCATGATCGAAGCACCAACACCGGTTACAAGTTTGTGGAGAGTCTCCAAAACTCGACTAGTGCTTGTACGACCAATAAATCACAAACCCGAAGCCGCCACATAGAATCGCTGAAAAAACGATGGCTGCGATTAGTTTTTGCTTGTCCCCCTTCGCTTCTACAAGGCACTTGCCATCCGATGATCTGATCAATCCTTTGTCGTTGTCACACTTGAGTAATGCAACAGGGACAGTGAGTGAAATTACCTTTCCTCCTCCTATAAGGGAGAGGTCGGTGGAAAAGGATATGCTGAGCGGAACATCTACATCATTCAATGCTGTCACCGGCATTTGCAGTGCTACCGACTTGAACATTGCCTCACCGTTCCACATGACCTTAGATGAGTTAGAGGTCAGGCTAACGAGTAGGGGTTGTTGGTTCGTATCAGTGTTTGATCGAGACAGATTTACACGAATGAACATCGCCGCGTGACCCCCTGTCAACGCTTGGCCAAAATGGTAAGTCGAGCCAACGATGACATCAACAGGAGTCATCAAGTCCCACTCCCGTTGCAGTTCCTTTGTCTTCAGAATCAGACTATTTGCAATCGTGGCAATATCCGGGCCGTATGCAGCGACATTATCTTCATA
This sequence comes from Pythium aphanidermatum DAOM BR444, assembly GCA_000387445.2. Taxonomy (NCBI): domain Eukaryota; phylum Oomycota; class Peronosporomycetes; order Pythiales; family Pythiaceae; genus Pythium; species Pythium aphanidermatum. Next base: position 15,816 of record KE464476.1, on the reverse strand, counting down.
CGTGCAATCAGCGCACACATCACCCAGCTTCATAACACAATCAGGGACTCCACGATCCAGAAAAATGCCCCGCCGCCACCCGTGCTAGCACTGTTACCATCGAAGTGCGTGGCCGTCAATCGAAGGTGGGACGACAACAAGCATGCGTTTGATGTTGAGGAGCCTTCATCGACCACGAGTGTGCTAGGAAGTGCCACGTGAAGACCACCTCCGTGCCAGCTGCGATGCCACATGTGTCGGCGGTATCACCCTCGCTTCGTGATATGGCATTCTTCTCGAAACGTGAAGCGGCAATTATGAGTTTTCCCTCTGACCAGACTGCACCACCTACATTTGCCTCGTTGTTAACGAATCTAGATGAGTTCACTGTCACCTCGGCGTCTGGCCCAACGTACAAAGCGCCCCCGCCGACACCTTGAGCGAAAATCTTCTCGAAAGTACTTCCAGTAATTCGTACAGTCAGTGGTCCAAGTAACTTGATTGCTCCACCACTGTTCTTAACCACATTTTCAAAAACGTAGCAGTCTTCGATCGAGGCGCTCAAAGGGGTCTTGCCGCCCATCATGAGTGCCCCACCATCCGTGGCGAAATTTCGAATGAATGAGCAGTTCTTATAGAATGTAGGTCTTTCTGAGAATACAACTCCCCCACGGACGCATGAATTCTCCATGAATATAGTCGAGTCAAAGTAGGCACGAGATTCAACAGAGATGCAATAGACACCTTGAGCTGCTCGATAACCCTTAACAAGTGATCTACTCATAGTAAGGGTGCTATTGTCTTCGACTGCGCCTGAGGCTCCATCTGCAATAACGATTGGATCACTTCCAGCGTCAAACACACAACCTTCGAAAATTCCATGGACAGAGCTGGAGAGGTAAAAGTCCTGGCCATTCCCTCCTTTGGGAACACGGTTTTCTCGAAGCGTGCAACCAACAAAGCTTGTTTTGGCATCGCCGAAGCCATAATAAGCACCGCCAAGACCGCGAGCTACATTCTTGTCAAATAAACAGTTCTCAAATCGAAGTGTTGCAGTTCCTCCATCATCAACTGCCCCGCCGTAGTCGCAAGTATTATTTCGAAACACACAATCACGCCATAGTGCAGAGCTTTCGCCTTCTGGCACAACTACTCCTCCCCAACCATCAGAGAAACATCCTGAATCCTCAAAAAGACAACGCTCAAAAATTGGTGCGGCCTTACCGTTGATGTAGCATGCACTAGCAATTCCACCCCAGTTGTCACGAAAAGTACAATCCTCAAACCTGGGCGAACCAGCTGCGATCACTGCGACACCACCTCGCCCTGCGTAACCTTTGCTTGGATTACGATTGGATTCAAAAATGCAGCCACGAAAAATGATACTCTCCGTGCCACTTGACGAAGTGAAACGCATCCCATCCGCAAAGTCACCACTGCTCGATGCGTTATCCCAACCGCCACGAAGAAATCGCACACGCTTGAGTACTATACTTCCAGCCCCTGTCGCAAAAATAAGCAGCCGCCCTTTGTACGCTCGGTCAATCGTTGCCGCTATTGGTGACGCTGTCGCTGTTCGGATCAACAAATCGAAGGAAATACCAGAACTTCCCGAACTGAACTCGATACCAGCTCCAACTTCCATGTAGATACCACTTGCCAGCTCAATTGTGTCGAACACGGCAGAAGCTACGTTGCGGATAGCGTAGCCCAGCGTTGCGCACGGAGCACTTATACTCTGACTGCACGACGGCTGATCGCTTCCCATAGGAGCAACATACACGACCGAAGCCAATCCCATCGAATTTGAGCACCATAACCAACTCGTCAGCAAAGCCGTGACAAATGACGCTCCATTGAGACGCACGTTCATCGTGGCCACAACGAATGAGACACAAATGAGCTCCCCCACGCCACCTTTGGTGCTGTCGATGCTTGGCAATTTCTCTGACCAGAAGCAGGTGATGAGAATAGATCCCAGCAGCTTCGGCGTGCTGAGCTCCGTCAGGCTGTGTTCACGTAGCAGCCTTCCTTGCAGCCATCCGAAGGGCTCCAAATTTAGCTGGCACGTCTAGCTACTTTTCCCTTTTCTTGACGCGACCTTATGACCCCTTTCATTCTCCTTCCATCACCTTCTCAGCGTCTGCGCACGCACCTCGCTCCTCCATTACCGATTGATGCTGGGGCTTATCTCGCGTTTCGTGTTTCCTCCCTCGTCACAAAAACGGGGATGCCACTCCGACCGACTACAGAGTGATGGTCGGTTCAACCTTCGTGTTCACGATAAATCAGTACAGATGGTTTGACAACCTCATTGTTGACATCAACAATCTCGTGGCTCCGATTAAGTACGATTCCTCCCCCTCGCTTGAAGTTCAACTCCCTGCAGTTCCCAAGACGCCACCTGCAGTAGTAGTCCGACGGAGATGGCGACTCCCCGTGAGATCGACGCGCCTGGGGGCCCATGGCAGCACAACTACGTCAAGACGCCCAGCGGCTCGCGCGTGCACTTCGTGACTGCGGGTCCGCGCGACGCACTGCCTGTCGTACTGGTGCATGGTTGGCCAGATCTCTGGTTTGGATGGCGCGTACGTGAGCGTTTAGCACTGGAACTTCGTGAAGAGTCTGACTTTTTGATGCGAGCAGCACCAAATCAAGGCGCTGTCGCCCCGGTATCGACTGATCGTGCCAGACTTGCGAGGGTTTGGTGAGAGCTCGACGCCATTGGATGCCGAGTCGTACGGAGGAAAGAACACGACGTCGGATCTCGCTGCTGTGCTCGGTTCGTCACAATATGGAGAAGGGATGTGAGTACGAATATTTACATTGTGTCGCATGGTGTTGTAGATGCGTTAGACATTGAGAAGGCGGTCTTTATCGGTCACGACTGGGGCGGAGCCGTTGTTTGGCGTATGTGCCTCTACTACCCGACTCGAGTGCTCGCTGTGTGCGGTGTTTGCACGCCGTACACACCTCCACACACGAAGTACTTGGACCTTGATACGGTCGTGCAAGCTGTGCCGGCGTTTAAATACCAAAAATTTCTCGCTGACACGGCCGATGCGGCGTCGTATCTCGACACATCACCTCGCCGAATGTTCACGGCCATGTTCCGTCGTTTCAATGAGAGCCCACCAAAAGAAGAACGTCCACTAACATTTAGCGACACTCTACGCGGTGTGAAAGATTCAGCGCACTGGGTTTACACAAAGAAATCGAGTCTACTCACGGACGAGGAAATGGATTATTATGTCCAACAGTATACGAAAACCGGTTTCCAGCCAAACTGCAACTACTATGCAACACGCAAGATCGACTTCGATACAGAGCTTGGCCTTCCGACAAAACTGATGCTTCCTGCATTGTACATTGGTGCTGACAAGGATGCTATTCTCAGTCCAGCAATGGCCCGCAAAATGCCGCAATTCATTCCCAACCTTGAGATGAAGCTTGTGAAGAATGCGGGTCACTGGGTTCTTTGGGAGCAGACCGAGCAAGTGAACGCGATTCTACTTGAGTGGCTTGACAAGGTTGATTCGAAGTATGGTGGTTCCACGAAGTCACTCGCACGCCTCTAAGGATGCATACAGCACACAGTGTCTTCTTCGTGACGTGGCTGGATAAAAAATCTCACGATGTTTCTTGGTAAGCGCGAACTATCCGAGCCAAATAATCTAACAATGACTTTGTCCTCCATTAAATGGTGCACTCAGTATACATGTAAGGCATCGTCTGCTGGATTTCCTGTCTGTCGGCATCGTGGTTGATCTAGAGCCCCTCCATCGCGTAAGGTGCACCGTACGTGGATATTAAGTGAGCAAGGCCAGCTGATGTCATATCCGATTGCAGTTCTCGTTGAAGACTCCTCAGTCGTTCTACAATACCTCAGACAGTCGCAGAATATACGATCCTGTATTCTGCAAATGTGCGCGGCAACATATTCCCAAGCTCTGTCCGGACTTGAACTGCTGCTGGTGACTCAGTTGATGACCAATATCACCATTGAAGCGGACAGCGCTATCGCCAGACGTTTACGCCACTCGACGGGTACTGTATGGCAACCTTGGTTCGGTTTTGCTCACAATTAAAAGCAACAAGTACTGTACTATATAAGGAGAACTCGAACGACGCGTCTGAGGCAACTACGTCGTCGTTGCCTTGAAGACCAATATCTGTCCTGTTATACCAGAAGTATGGACAAATCGTGCAGGTGTCGAACGTCAAAGCAACCCTTGATCACACAACAACATCGGATGGCAGATGTCCACACTTCGTTGTGAGGTGTCAAATGCACCGTGTGGTTGGTGATGGGGACAATAAGCTACAGCTCCAACCTCTACTGCAACAAGGAATCGTGCACTCGACAAATACATTAGCACATGTGTGAGGCTGTGAGCACTCAGGGTACCAAGCGTCTGGTAGTTCTGGCAAGTGCTTGACACATGAACGATGCGGTTCTTTGCCCCAAACACGAATAAATGCGAGTTTGATGTCATGAGCACCCCTACCACGATCGGTCTTCATTAGGGTTGATGGGGCCTATAAGTAGCAAAGGCGCCATGTTATTGACTCTAGATGGAGCGATGCTGAATGACCTATGCTGGCTAAGTCGCATGGAAGGAGCGAGGCGGAGTAGGCACCACACCACGCACTGAATGGCGTCACGAAGTGTAATTGTGCGGAAGGATCCGTGGTTGGAACGGTTCCATTGAAGACAGATGGATGTGTAGCTGTGTAAAAGTATTCTATAGAAATGTATATTATCAAATCGAAGCATAGTTTATGTGTATTTAGGAAATGTAGCCTGCTAATACGCGATATTTAGTGAACTACAATATTTGATGCGTTTTGTCAAGATGCAAAGCACAATGGACCGCGCTTTTCGATTGCATCTCCCAGTACGCGAGCATGACTCTCCACGCTCTCGTTCTTCGGGTAAAAGTGTTTTATTTGGAACCGAATAGAATGAAGTCGAATGGGCAGCGACCTTATTTATGTGGGTTCAGAAACTCGTCTTTTGGAGTGCCTCCAGTAGCATCGATGCCTCAAGCTCGTTCAGCACTGGTGGTGGCGGCTGTGTGTGGAGAGAAAATGTGTTCCCACTGCTCAACGCGTACGTTGAAGGAGCCATATGCTGCATTAGAGATCGATTCATGGCTGAATTCGGTGACCCCATTTCGTTGGTCGAACTCGTCGCTAATGGGAGCATGGTGGTGACCCTATAGCCGTGGACGGGAGAGAAGAGGAGTGTCTTATACGTGGTAGCCAGCGGTATCGATGGGGAGTAGCTGATTGAGAGCGAGGGTGGGGTTGCTTGCCGCCGAAATTCGGGACGATGAGTCTTGCGCACAATACAGCCCTCAGTGAACTGACTTGCCGTCGAGGAGTCAATGCGGTGTTCTGGAAAAATCGCCTTGACTTTGCGCTTGTGCAGGCCACGCTTGTGCCGCAATAGCTTCTGCTGATACTTCTGTGCATGAGTCTGCACCTGCTTAATAGACCGTGTGCCAATGAACTCGGTAATGGCGCGCCATGGGCCACGTGGATATGTGGCCATGGCTTGGAGGAATCGTTCGTGTTCGGCAGCGGTCCATCGTCCGTTGGTCTCAGTCTGTTGTGAGGAAGCCATAGTTGGCACGTTGCTTGAGAGATGTGATGCCTTAGTCGTCATCTCGTTGGGTGCTGGTGCGAGTTTCGCTGTGGAACGAAAATGGGAAATGCCCCCCCCCCCCCCTTCCCCGCCGCCACTGGAAGATCAGAAGTTTGGAGCTCCTCTGTTTGCCGTGCGGCTGACAATACTATTGGCGATCCTTCGGACGGTACAGTCATAGACGAGGGAACGCAACTGAGTACCCATCCGAGCCTTCGTCAACTGCACGACTGCATAGCATGCAGGCCTCTACTGTAGAGGGAGGAGGATGCCGATGGGCCCATCTGATGTGCTGCACGGTGAGGCAGTCGCTGGTGGTGCGATCAGAGCTGCGAAGGCACGGCAGGACTTCGGCTAGTTCTGAATTCGCAAGTGTCCAGGGCGGAGTGAGTGGAGAAGCCGCAGGAACTGCTCTAGTCGTAACGATTGATTGCTTGTGTTTCTAGTTGGGGCCTCGGCGCCTTCGGCTTCGCATCGAATCAGAGTCTCGATACGGTGCTCTGATTCGACGTGGAACGCATGTGCACTGTTTGCGGAAGTGGCACTCTATCGAAAGTCCTGCGTTCATAATTTGGACGGACGCTACAGTCATTAGTGGCTTGAACCTCGAGCACGGTTTAGAGTTCCACACGAAGAAGATCACCTCGCAATCACAGGATATCGAGTCCTGATTCAAAAGAAAAACACTGTCCTGTAGGTGTAAACCACCCTTGACCCAGTTGAGGATACTGGCGACAGGTCAAACATAATTGCTCGTGTGTGTTTGTGTATGTGAAGATTCTGAGCTTACGCACGAGTAGTATGCGCCGATTGCCATGTACCTAGTACCTAGTAGTACATACGCATGGGTGGGGGGATACACAACCGGCCGCAGTCCGTTCAGTCACGCTGAGTGCGAGGCAAGGAGTTGACCAGGGGGCAGCTGAGTCGCGCGATCATGCAGTGAATGAAAAATGAATGGGTGTGTTGTTTGTGCGGCGCATAATGCATCAAGTGGGTTGGTGGGTTTTCGTGGTATCGTCTTTGGATGCCGCACGCACGTGCTTCAAGCAAATGAAAGGCCTGTCCACGACAGTTGTGCACTGCGTTGCGTGGCCGGGGTCACGTTCTCTCCGCGGTTTCAGTGGCTGCAGATCATGCCGATCCTCCACAGTACCATAAGCAGCCGCTCCATCATACATCTACGGGTCACGCTGTCACCGCAGCATGATGGGCCTCACATCTCTATGGGGCGAAGGCGCACCGAACACTCCTCGTCGTCGATTCCCTCAGTGATGTTCGTCTCGTCCGACCAGAACGTGCCGCAACGCTACGTTCAGGACATTCCACCAAAGCTGCGTGTTTTTCGCACTGTTCACCAGGTATGTTCGATCCACTTTCCAGCGTGGCTGGCATCCGACGTTGGCATTCATGTCAGACTTCTCAGTTCGCGTCAGAGAGTTCAAGAGCCCGAAGTCTTTAGACACGATTCCTGGGCGGACTGCAGCATCATATTGAGGGCTTGGTCTGTGGCTTCAATGGGAAGAAGTTCAGATAAACCGCCATGGATTCGACCAGCGAATGCCAACCGCAGAGATACTTCCAGCGATTTGGAACGTGGAGAAGTAAACAACGCCACCATCACTGGTAAGAACAACTGGCCTGAAAGAGATCAAGTCGAGCCTCTTTGACCCCCGAATGGTGTGCGTTCTAAATGAGAACGAGACGACTTAGAGCACGCAACGCTTGAACGCGCTCGGAGGCGGGATCGCGTCGCCGTGGGTGTTCGTGTACGATGAATATGGTATTGCAATTGTAAGGCTTCTGGGTGAAGGAAGGCAACGGACCGCCCGTGTTGGTATGGTAAGTGGACAGACTTTGTTGCCCGGATCCGAGATGACATCATTCGGTGTTGGCACTCACGTACAATGCAGCAAGAATAGACCGTGGGCGAATCGATCCAAGCCATGACTACTGGCGCATGTGGAGTTTACACTGATCTCGTTGCGGATGCAGACACGCAGAGGGTCAGCCGAAGATGCCTGCCCAGCAACTAGGTAAGATCTCCAGTCGTGAGGGTCGCCGCGGCGGCTGCTCTTGCTCAGAATGTTGCGTCGGGCCTTATGCTTCTATTATAGTTCAGGAGAGTGTCAGTTAGCAGAGGAATATTTAGTTTATCTACGTCTTCTTCGGGTCAAGTCAATCAAGTTACCGCTGAGAACAAACACAGTCCTTGTAAAAGAAGCCGTGAATACTAATTACTGAATTCATGGAAGTCTCGGATTGCTTTTGACTCGCTTAGTACCTTGGCCTCCTCAGAGTTTAACAAGATGTGAACGGTATGGCTATGGCTTTGCTCCAATTGGGGCTAGAAGAGGAGAGCCTCCAAGAGCTTCAGTGCTTCCGCCTCCTCAAGTACCGATACTTCAGTCGAAGGGCTTGGGTGCAGGCTCATGCTGCCCTGGGTGTTACTGTGCGAGAATGTATAGCATCCATAGGACATCCAGTCATCCTGATGCGATGAACACCTTCCATCGAATGACGGGGCATGCGCGTAACATGGTGCAAGGCAACTATCCACTTGTGCTGATGAAGCCTGGTAGAAACAAATGGACATCACTTCTGAAGACAGCCCGGGCGGCACCGCCAATGGATAGGACGGTAAGACGCTCGGGCGATACGTCTTGCGCACAATACAGCCCTCGGTGAACTGACTTGCCGTCGAGGAGTCAATGCGGTGTTCTGGTAGCACCGCCTTCATCTTGCGCTTGTGCAAGCCACGCTTGTGCCGCAATAGCTTCTGCTGATACTTCTGTGCATGAGTCTGCACCTGCTTAATAGACCGTGTGCCAATGAACTCAGTAATGGCGCGCCATGGGCCACGTGGATATGTGGTCATGGCTTGGAGGAATCGCTCGTGTTCTGCGGCGGTCCATCGTCCGTTGGTCTCAGTCCGTTGTGAGGAAGCCATAGTCGATGCAGTCGTTGGTCACGTTGGCTTGCACAGAGCTGGGACGAAAGAGAAGTGAAGCACTGAGCAGAAGATCGCGCGACATGCAAAGGGCACGAGGCCGAGGACGTCAGCTCAGCAGCTCGGTAAGGCGTCTGGAAAGTGGCGATGTGGCCGGACGACCGAGGTTTCGGCGTAACTGCCATTGCTCTTACCCATGGATGAGAAGTGGAGTGGGACTCTCAGCCCACAAGCGCTTCCAGTCGGAGCGACCAAATGGCCTGCGTGAAGAGTATCGGCAGACGAGATTGCAGCGCGTGAGAGGACCTGACACAGTCGCAAACACCAGAAGGACGAAAAAAACGAAGTCTCCTGACCGGCACGGCTGAACCCGCGCGTGGCAGAAGTGTCCAGACCCAGGGAAGCGCGTCTCGTAGGTGTCTACTCCCTCTGGTTTTTCTCATTCCAGTCGCTCGTTGGTCGTGTTCAGTGTATTGGTGCTCGCGTGGCAATGATCCTGAACGGTTGATCCTGGACCAGCCAGGGACCACTACACCCCGAAGTTTCGTGGCGCCGCACCGCGTCTCGTTTGCTGTTTGATCGAGCTGTAACCCGCGTTTTTGACTGCCAGCAGCCAACAAATGAAGCTCGGACTCGCTGAATCCCACAAATTGCAACTAGACGATGATCAGTACCTTTCCAGAGCTAACTGCAAAGTTGAAACGTTCCGTACTACAGTATTTGATGAGTACGCCTCAATGCGACCTT
>KE464473.1:3435-17178 GCA_000387445.2 Pythium aphanidermatum DAOM BR444 | reverse complement strand
TTAGGTGCACCCGTTAAAGAAAGCTCCTTTTTGAACTCGATTGAAGTGCATCCAGGAGGTCGATCAAGAGTGGTGTGGTCGTCGTTGCCAACCAAGTATCTTGAAACCAACAGCAAAAAAACAAGCACTAGGACCCGATCCTAAAATGACATTTTAGTCTAATACTACCTTGTTTTGAAACCCTTTCAAGTCACCTTTTGCGCCTCACATAGATCCACGACCCTAAATAGAGCGCCTTGCACCTACACGTCAACTTCCCGCACGTCACATCCGAAGCGCCGCCATCTCCTCCTCCTCTTCTTCCTCCATGCTCCGCTCGCTGCTGCCCTCCTCCTGCGCCTCCGCCCGCCATGGACGTCGCCAGATGCGGGCGCTGAGTTCGTCCGTGGATGGTGTGCGCGCCGAGTTCGAGCGCAAAGTGGCGCTGGGCAAAACGCTGCCGGCGCTCGACGACAATGCCGCCAAGCTGCGCATGTACTCGCTCTTCAAGCAGGCGAACGTGGGCCAGAACACGACACCCAAGCCAGGGATGCTCGACTTCGTAGGCAAGGCCAAGTGGGACGCGTGGGCCAAGCTCGGCGACATGCCGCAGGAAGAAGCGATGAAGCAGTGCGTTGGGGGCAGCGCTGAGTCGTTGCGTCTTCGGAGACGTCACTGACCCGTTGGATATGTGGCACAGGTACATCGCCATCATTGACGACCTCGCGCGCCAGCATGGCGTCGACCCATCGGATCCTGAGGCTGCGACCAAGGCCAAGGCAGCGAATGCGGCGCCTGTGAGTGGTGGCTCAGATGACCTCCTCGTCGACATCTCGTGCGTTCATGTGGGGTGAAGGAAGGAGCCACATGGCAATGCTAACGACGTAGTGTTGTGTGCGGTGTACAGTGATGCAGGTCTGCTGACGATCCAGCTAAGCCGTGCGAGCCGTCACAACGCGATCAATCGCGTCATGTACAATGGTATCATCGAGGCCCTCGAGACGTCGGCACAGAATGACGCCATCAAAGCCGTGCTACTCAAGTCAGCCGGCAATCACACGTTCTCGAGTGGCAACGACCTCTCCATGTTCACGGCGACGACAGAGGGACAGAGCTTCGAAGAAATGGCGGAAGACGGGGCAAAGCTGCTGGAGCGCTTTGTGGACTCGTTCCTCGTCTACCCCAAGCCCGTCCTCGCGGCTGTACAGGGTCCTGCAGTTGGAATCGCGGTGACGATGCTGGCGTTATGCGATCTCGTTTATGTGTCTGAAAGTGCGACGTTCCACACGCCGTTCACTGCCCTCGGCCAGTCGCCAGAGGCCTGCTCGTCGGTGCTCTTCCCTCGTATCATGGGCAACGCGCGTTCCAACGCCATGCTCTTACTAGGCGAGAAAATGACAGCCCGAGATGCTGTCACGTGTGGCTTCGCGACTGACGCATTCAGTGTCGCTGACTTCGACTCGCAGGTGCGAGGCAAAGTGGAGTTGCTACTCTCGCGCTACCCCAAGTCGATGAAGAAGAGCAAGGCGCTCATCCGCTCACCACAGGTCATCGCCGAGCTCCAGGAAGCCAACCGCCGCGAGTGTGACGTGCTGAAGAAGCTCTGGCTTGGACCTGAGTGCATGGAAGCCATCCTCAAGTTCCAGTCCCGCAAGAAGTAGAGCACAGGCCATGTATCCGGAACATCGTAGTAGTGAATGCATTATGGCGTTTTTTTTTCTGAGACGAAGTGCTCGACTGCGTCGACTAGTAGAACCATGAACACATTCGTTTTGGGCCGTCAGATAAGTGTGAGACGCATGAACCACCTGTGTTGTGTCATCTCTTTCTTCCGTTGCTCAGATCAGGTTAGAAGTCATCATGGACGTGGTCGTGGCGGTGTTCCTGATGGAAGAGAGTAAGGCGACAGACAGCTCGTCCTGATGCTTGGAAGTCGTCTTGACTCGGTGCTGCACTCTGAGTTTGCTGAAGATCTCTCCGCTCGTTACACCCTCAAAGAACATCGTATTGGCACTATTGAGAAGCCAAGAGAAGCAACGATATTCACGGGTGTTTGTGTGACTGCGCACTATGGAGAATAGCGGAGGAAGAGAGAATAGGTCATTCGTGCCGTCATCTCTGCCCTGTGTCTTCAGCAATGAGCGCGTGCCAGAGTATGGCGGAGGAGAAAGAGCAATGAATACATGGTGATGGCGAATCGCAGAAGACAAACAGAGGCGCACACACAGAATGCATCGTAGTCATCACAAAAGCTGGAACAGAGCTCATGCAGAAATGCAATCGCCCAGTCGAGAGTTCAGATGTGGAGTCAGAGGACGAGTCAGTTTTCCTGCACAGAGAGGGAAACGAGAAGGAGGAAGACGGAGGAGCGTCTCACGGGTTCCACCTTCTCCAGCAAGTGATGAAACCGGTATGCAAGACAACTCCATCCTCAGATCAAAGCGAAGATCAGTTGTGTTCAAATCTGCTGTATCAGGTAGTCGTGTAGTTGCAGCAGATCTTGCCAACGAAGGATAACGGCCGCTGCTCACACGATAGTGGCTGCACAAGCTGATACACTGTAGCTAACTTGTCCATCTGGATCCATTATTCGAACAGATGAGGAGGTCTTGTACTGGACACATCACTGAGGCTGAAACGACCGTGGGTTTTCGTCGACGCGCCAGCGATGTGTTCAGCATACAGTGTATTTAACACAGACCGGCGCGTTTTATCTTTTCACCAGCGAATGGGCTGTGTCCGACGTCGTTACGAGTTGCAGTTGGAACTCATCCAGGTGCCAGAGGCATCGTCCACGGAATCCAGCGCGAGATTGTGGGTGTGCACAGTTTGAATTTCCCATGATGTTGGACCTCGGTCGCCGCACTTTCTCCAACGTTGTGAGGCTTCAGTTCACGCGGCTGTCGGCTCATCTCAGACGGCGATCCACTTGCTCGCCCCGCCGACTGGTTTATGTGCGTCCACGTGGAGGTCGGAAGAGTGACGAAAGCAAGTTGCCCCAAGGCCACACTCCAACACCAGGCCACGGTGATGACGCGACACACACGCCTGGGCTCTATGCTGCACGTCATGTAGGCCCAGTATGCGACCACAAGGTCACACGCCACCGTGGCACGCACCTTTTGTTATGAGCCGTTCGACTTTCGCCAGTGTCGAGTCTCCTCAAGTTGAAGCAAGTGAGCTGCAGAAAAGCGCTTTTCTGCCTCGGCTGCCAGTTCGGCTGCTGCTGTGATATCCGGCTTGGCCAACCCATCATCACATATCAAACCCTCGCAAATCCGGTGGCAAGAGCTTACATGTGCGGTGGCGGAGTGAAGAGACCGGACCACATGCTCGCTCACTTCGTTGTCTGTGGTGGGTTAACGAGGCTTGGTGGTCTTGTGCTGGTTAGTCCGCCCTGGGCACCTGGCTTTCCCGATTCCAGTGTTGCTCATCGTCCACTCGAATCGTCCACACATCGACGAAGGGGACCAGTGTGGTATCTGATACTCGTGAGGCCATCTTGCGTGCGTAATCCCCCCATCCAGCAATTCCTTGAGCCGTGGTGGCTACTTTTCTGGGAGGACGGGGCATCGGACACACGTGCACTGGCGTGGCTGTCGACCCTTTACTGTAGAACAGCTGCGCCCCTACTCAACTGGCGGCCACGTGACGGAGACTGTCGAGGTTTCTATAGGCGAGGGCTCCACTCAGCTGCTCGTGACTTCAAAAAGACGCGTCCAATCAAGGAATCCAGCATCCAAGTCTACCAGTGATGCAGCGAAGACGTCTTGGTTTATCCGTGGTCAGAGGGGAGGAGGAGGAGCAACGGCGGAGGGGGAGCGGAGCGGACGCTCAGTGGCTAGACTTCGCCGACGCAATGGCGGAGATCAGCAGCGACGCCATGGCGGAGGAAGGTGGAGGAGACGACGCAGACTCAGCGCCTCAGACACAGGCGGCGGACATGTCCAAGTCTTCGTTGTGGTTCATTCTAGGCGAAGATGACAGTCCCGACAAGACGCGCGAAGCAGAAGTGGTAGCGGCATCAAAGGAGGTGAAAGTGGAGACCGCGCGGCAGGTGACGTCCATACGAAGACGGACGACGCGGAGAGCACCCTCGACTCCAGTGGAACAGGTGCAAGTGAAGCCTCTCATGATAGCCGCACAACCCAAGCAAAGCAAGCGCAAAGCAAGAAGAAGGCCACCGAGCCGTATCTGCAAGTACGAGGGCTGCGAGCAGTACGTCGTAGATCAAGGTTTATGCGTGCGACACGGAGTAAGTCTGCTATGAAATCGTGGGCGAAGCGGAACGACTCACGTATAATTGATGTCGTAGGGTGGGAAGCGGTGTACGGCAGAAGGCTGCACGAGCCGAGCAAAATACCAAGGAAAATGCTGGAAGCATGGTATGGCGACACCAACACGAACACTAGCGCCACCACAGCTAACGCATCGGTTTGTAGGAGGATCTATAGGATGCAAGGTCTCAGGCTGCCCGAACCGAGCCAAGTCTCGTGGCTACTGCTGGTCGCATGGCGGCGGCACAAAATGCAAGACAAGCGGCTGTGGGAAGATCGCCATTTCGAACAGACTATGCTGGGCGCATGGTGGAGGTGCGCAGCATATACCACATGGACCAGCGATACACAGGAATTCTCAGCCGTGTCGTGTTGTAGGCAAGCGATGTGTCGTCGTTGGATGCAAACGTCAAGCGTACGAGAGAACGCAGAACCACTGCAACCACCACTTCAGCGAGTTGTTTGGTGAGGCACTTGAAGCAGAGGAAGAAGATGAAGGCAGAAAATATGATCGAGTGGCTGGAAACGAAGAAGGGATCACGGAGGAGATTGAGCCTGACCCAGAGGCCGAAGAGAAGCATGAGAGCAAGAGCGTTAGGCGTTAAGCTGTCATTCCATGCATTCCCACTGGTCGTAAACGGATATCCCTTAGATGGCCCATAACAAACACAAGAGTCAGCTCCATCGAAATCAGGGGACCAGCCCTCTGGCAGGTGCACGTCCAGAACACTTCTGGACACCCTTAGTGGAAGTGAGAAGAATCCTATGGTCGTATGCGAGGCATCTGGACGCTGGTGGATTTTGGACCCGGCCATCACAGCAAGTTGAATCTCAGGCTTCCACCACGTGGCGGGGGCCACACATCAGCTGGTGTAGCGATCACGATAGGCGACTCGTCGTCCCTCCTCCAGAAGACTGCTCCTCTCAGGGGTCTTGAACCTCTTGATCATTCTCAAAGCTGATCAATCACGCAGTATGCGGAGCACTTAGAACCATACCCATCCATCGCAGTTCTTGAACGAGCGAACAGCCAACATGTGCAGGTGAAGCGACGAGTTGGAACGTCGTGTAAATGACAGATGCGATTGTGGCGACTAAACTTCCACGTGGTGTTCAAGGCATTCCTTTTAAGATCAGAGGTATCGCCAGTCGCGTGAGTACAGCAAGTTGGCAGAATCGACAACGGACGAGTACTATGGTAGAGTACAGTACTTGTCCGTACATGAGGGAAACGCCTGTGTGCTGATCGATCGGCGTCAGTGGTATCCTGTAGATGTTTATTCCAAACGTCTGGATGATACGTACGGGACGCAAGAAGACGGCCTGAGGGTCATTATGAGGACCATACACGTATTTCGAAAAGGAGTACGGGGACTACAACCGACTATCGACACCCACCATTCAACCTCATCTGTCTACCGAGTGGCAGTCAGCTTACCACGAGATAATTCTGTGTCCGTGTTGTTGATGGTCGTGACTGCATTCATCCACGAAAGTGGACATGTTGCATCCTGTAACACTGTCTTTCGATGCATTGGCCACGGAACTCGGGTGGGACAGAGATGAGGCGAGGTCCTGAAGTCGCCAGAACCTGCACGGAGCTTTCTGCATCTCCGCGTGGTCAGTTCGGTGCGCTCTTTATCGATGGAAGCGTCTTCTGTGTCGAGGAAGCCTCCAAGCACCAGCACGAGAGCGTCCTGCTAACCACAACTTATTAGACATGGGATGTTTGCATGAAAAACCTCGACTGAGGTTACCATCTCGTTCGTGGTGTTTGGATAATATCGGAAACACGCTATCTCATTTATCGCCCATCGTGCTAAATAGTGTGATGTTTTACGTAATCTGGGTTACACTCTACATTAGACTCAAGAGTGTCAGTTCGTTAGAGTCTAGAGACACTGGACGAACTGACTTGCAGTCGGAGTTTAGTCATCCACCCAAACCGTTCTGATCGCAGTCATGTTGTCTCGCACCCATCCACTCACACGACTCATGGCGACTCACAACGACTCTCCACTTCTAAATCAGAACCCACGGGGCGCGCGTCGTCCCCAAGTCGGCTGTCCTGCCGCGAGACCAGGTGCTTCAAGCCCGACATCCTGCGCGTCAAGAACTGGATGACTTGGCTCAAACTGTACGCTTCGACGCCCCCAGTTCAACGCCACGAACGTGCAGGTTGCAGAACTGAGAGCTCATGGCGTTGTGCAGCCACGTGGTGGTCGCGTGCTGGCTCCGGTCCGACGATCCGGTGGGGGTACAGCGTAACCTTCTCTCCGCCGATTGGTATTCCAGTTTCGACTTCATCTCAGTATGGCGAGTGTACCCGTGGGACTCGCAGAGAGCCAGCTGGCGTCCTAGAAGAGCTCCGAGCCGTTCAGCGTTCAGCGCATCGCATGCATAGAGTAACCATCCGTTCGCGCTGACCCCCTGCGTATGTGCACTTGGCATTCCACGGCCCCACAAGACCACCACCTACAGTACACACGCACGCATGGGGCTCTTCCAGTGCGTCCGCGCGTCCAAGCTCTGGATCAAGGCGCAGTTCGCCAAGCTGCGGCGTCGCAAGCCCGACAGCCGCGCCGACGACGCGTCGCGCCAGTCGATGTCGATGGCGAGTGCGCGTGGGAAGCGCAGCGGCTCCGAGTTCTTCCGCCGCCGTACGCGCACGGTCAGCCGCAACAAGCGCCGCTCCAAGTCGCACCCTGAAGCCAGTGGTAGCCGAAGCTATTTTGATGAGCGAGAGGAAGAGTTGATGGCCACGTGCTTGCAATGTCAAACCAAGTTCCAGTGCAGGACGAGCAGGTACCTCGACTACTGCTCCGACAAATGCAAGTCGGCCGCTGTGCTGCGAAAGAGTGAGCAGGGCGAAGTGACTATCACCCGTTTGAGCGAGTGGATCTAGAGGCGACAAGAGCAGTGATCAGGAGAGCGCGACGAGCGCATGTATAACGACATCGAATCCCCAGCAAAGGGCCACGCAAGTGGATAAACGAATGCCGCTGGAAGCGCATAGACGTATTTAAGAATTAGACAATAAGAGACTACACTAGAACAAGAATAAGGTCCCAAAATGCAGTCATGCGTAAAGGAAGCAGCATGTGAAGTAATACCGCATGGCGGCGTCATTGATCATCCGTATCCTGTGAGTAATCAGACGCTCGCATATGCATGATCTGGTCTTACCACCATCTCGCTTCCTGCGCTTCCAGCCCTCCATGCGTGAGCGCCGTGCAGTCCTGTGCGCTGGTCTTGGTTCCCATTGCGGTGAGCGCCGTCACCACCCACCCATCGCATGAGATGGCTTCCAACGCATTGTTCTCCGGATCAAGAAAAGCGCTTTTCAGTCGTCTCGTTGGGTTAACGTGTCTTCATTGGCCAAAAACGAGTTGAGATTCTGACTCGCACTGGATCTGACCAATCAGGACACAGCATGTGCTGAAACTTCAAGAACCCACAACGACGCCCATCGCAGCCACACTCGAGCATGATGACTAGTATACAAGTTTTCAATTGTCCCTTTTCTCTGCGACCCTCACGTGTTGGCGACCTCTTCCTCGAACATATCAATGGCCTGACGACGCACAACTCTTCGTCAGCTCGTTCGGGAAGACTCGCCGTGATCAGACTCACCTTCTTCTTCGTCTGCTCGGTGAATCTCTTGAGGTCCTGGTGAATTCTCGGCGACAATGGCAGCTCTGATGGTTTGACCTTCTCATCTGCAACGACCCATGGGTGAGCTAACAGCTCTGTCATCGAATACCGCTTCTCAGGATCGAGCACGAGAAGATGCTGAATGAGATCTCGGGCTCCATCTGAAATACCGTCCCAGGCCTCGTCCGAGAAGTCATACTGGCAGTTCTTGATGCATTCGATCATCTCGCTATCCGAGTTGGTTCCATGTGGATCAAAAGGATGGAATCCGCAGAGTCTGGAATGCAGGAGCAGTTATGAGTCAATGAAGTATCACATCATCGCACATGCGTGACACACAGGATGTACACGATGATGCCCATACTCCAGGAATCGACTTTAAAGTCGTATCCGAATGCGACACCTGACCCACTAATCATTTCCGGAGCCGAGTATCCCCATGTACCGCATTTGGTTTTGAGGTTGGTGCCAGTGAAGATCTTAGCGAGACCAAAGTCAGCCACTTTCGTGATGGCGTCTGCATCGTCTGGTGTTGACAGCAAAATATTCTCTGGCTTGAGGTCTCGGTGAATAATGCCTTGTCTATCATCCCACAAATCTATACTGGTCAGCTTCAGATGGTAACGATGCCATGTTGTCACCTACTCGTGGAGATACTGGACGGCGCGGGCCATGTCGCGAATGTGGCGCACGCAGTCTGCCTCCGAGTATGGGCCCTTGTCCGCCAGCCGCTCGAATAGCTCACCTCCCGTGCACAGTTCGAGCACGAGATGTACTTCACGTGGCGTCTCAAACACGTCGATAAGCTCGACGATATTCGGGTGCTTCCGCACCCGCCGCAACACGGCGATCTCGGCGCGCAGGCGTTTCTCGTCGGTCAGAAACCGCTTGATCTTCTTGACGGCGACGGCGCGACCTGTGCGGCGGCATTTACCACGACAAACGACAGCATAGTGCCCTCTATGCGAAGCGATGCATTCAGCAGGCGCCCATGACCCATCGACCGAACAGACGACTCACCGGCCGAGGCACTGCGTGGACACATCGTAGAACTGCTCGACACGCCGCGATGCCGTCTGCGGAGGCGCCGGAGCGCCCTCTGATGTTGATGCGTCACGTGCTCGAGCGGCGGCGCGAGGCGACAACGCGGACCATACTTGCGACAGCACGCTCTTGGGGGCCGGTGTCACATCGCTGTCGTTTGTCGGCCCAGCGACAGCCGCGGATGCGCCGACTTCACGTTGAGAGGACGGAGCTGGCGGAGGTGATAGACCTCCGCTATGGTGTGTTGCAGCGCCGCGGCTTTGGGGCTCTGGAGGCGCATGGCTTTCCAACTCCCATGACTGCGACGGTTGATTCCCCATGATCCCCTGGTGACACAATGCTTGTTGGAGTGAAAATGGAAGAAATATTCAGATAAAATCCACAGTATATTTGCTGCTTGGAGTGATGTGAAGTAACTCGAAGCTCCCGAAAAATCAGTAAAACAGACTCAGTCGATGGTTACACTTCTGCGTACCCTTTTCTGATCTGTCGTCTGAGGCAGCTCTGATCCAACCTTCTGAGGCACCAAAGCATCCTTGACAATCCGACACGTTGACAAAGCACCATGGGCGACGGCGTAGTGTACTACGACGATGACGTCTATCTGCCACCAGCGGCCACGCAGGCCCCGCGCAGTATGCTCGAGTTCATAGAGGCCCTGGCGCCTGTCGCCAAGTACTACGTGGTGTTGCTCTTCTTCTACTTCGTGGCGAAATGGCTCAACGGCTTGGTCGAGGATGAAGCCAACCTTGAGGAACGCGTACGTGGTCCATGTAGTGCAGAAAGAGGGAGTGCATCGTGATTTTAGAGTTGCGCTGGTGCATTAGACGCGCCCGACATTGTCGAAAGAGCTGGTAGAAACAAGCAGCGAGGAGGAGGACGATCAAGAGTCGGAGGAGGAGATTTACGAAGAGCTCGTCACGAGTGGTGCGTCGTGTCGAACCAACTTCACGTCTTCATTACTGACATGATGTTGTCATAGGCTCCCGCTTGGTGAGTGTCCCAGAGGGGGAGTCTCAGATGGAAGTTCGTGAGCGGAAGACGAAAGGAAAGCGTACCGATGCCGAGAAAAAGAAGTCGCATCCGCTGTTCGATGGGCTGAAGCAGGTGGAGGAAGAATTGCGCCAACAGAAGGAGAATGGCGAAGGTCCAAACGTGAGCTGGAACGAGTTGCACAAGAACATGCTCAAGCGCTACCAGCAGAAGTTCCCCAACCACGGTCTCCGCATCCAGGAGGACGATGATTACGATGACGAGTTCAAGGAGCTGCTCAAGAAGCACAACGTGAGCCTGGACGAGATCAAGAAAGAAAAGTAGATTACCAAACAAAGTCTATCGATGATCAGAACTTGACGTGTTTTGTCTTCTTGCGAGGCGGCTGCTTCTGCTGCGGTTCTTCCTCGCCGGCGTCGTCCCCACCATCGTCGTCCTCGTTCTCGTCCCCAAGATCGTAGGAGTCCAACGCGTCGCCGCCGTCAACTTCCTCTGCGTCGTCGAACGTCTTCTTCTTGTTCTGTTTTGCCGATGCGCCACCATCAACAGTGATCTTAGCCGATGGACAGTCACGGGCCAAGTGGGCGACACTCTTACAGAGCTTGCAGCAACCGCCCTTGGGGTAGATACCTGTCTTGGACTTGGGGCATTGCGAGCTCAAGTGGCCGGTCTGATTGCACACAAAACACGTTGCGTACGTGGCGCCTCCATTGACGCGCGGCTCGCGGCAGTCGCGCAGCGCATGATCAGCTGAGCCACAGTTAAAGCACACGAACTGTTGCTGGGTTTGAGCGGCCAGCGCATTGCCACCGAAGCTTCCGTTTGACGGACAGTTTTGCGACGTGTGGCCGCGACGGCGGCACTTGAAGCACGTCTTGGTAAGGTCGCCTGCTTCCTTGTTGGGGCAATCCTGCTTGCGGTGGTCGTCCTGCCCACACAGCCAGCAGCCGTTCTGCGAGTCCTTGCCCTGCGCCTTGGCCTTCTCGGCCTCGCGCTTCTCGCGGATCTTGGCCTGAATCTGCTTCTTCTTCTCCTCGCGGTCGCGCTTCTTCTGCTGCTTGAACTCCTTGCCCTTGGCCTTCTTGGCTTTGCGCAGCTCGCGGCGCTTCGCCAGCACCTCCTCTCGGTCGTCGCTCATGGTCCTGGATGCAGTGTGGTGGTGGCGTCAACTGCACATGTGCCCGTATGAATTGATATATGATTCATAGCTTTATGGAAATGCGATAGAAAATACGATTTCAAAACCTGTATCAAGCGATAGTTGCTGTCTGCAGGGAACTTGCCGTCTCTGGCTGGGTTGATTGGCTACCACGGATGGCACTAATCTCCCTCTGTTTATTGACAAGTACAATTAACTGCTACGAAGCTTAGCTACAGCTTTCGCATAGTTGCGGGAAAACCGGGTTGGTACTCCCCCGCGCGACTGACTTGCGGCGATCCCTGACTTGGTTGGCCGCGCTCTCAGACCAATTCGACGAGATATCCATCGGAGGATCAACCATCATCATGGCTAAGGCTGTTTGCACCCTTTTCGGCGACGACGCTGCTGTCTACGGCACGCTCGTGATCACTCAGGTGCGTTCCCCGATGACTGGCGCGTGTGATGGTGCTCGTGCGAGTTCCTACTTCCTCCTGGTGCCGGAGTTCTAACGGTTCTTTGAGCAGGCGCACGAGGATGCCAAGAGCGTCATTACGGGCGAGCTCAAGGGCCTGGCCCCTGGTAAGCACGCCATCCACGTGAACGTGTTCGGCGACGTCTCGCAGCCAGCCGGCGGTGCCGTTGGCGGCGTTTTCAATCCGTTCGGCAAGAACCACGGCGCCCCAGAAGACGATGAGCGTCGCGTCGGCAGCCTCGGCAACATCGAGGTCGCGGAGGACGGCTCGGCCAAGGTGCACATCGAGGACAAGCTCGTGAAGCTCATTGGCCCACACTCGATCATTGGTCGCTCGATCGTCGTGCATGAGGGTGAGGACGACCTGGGCAAGGGTGGCCAGGAGATGTCTCTGCAGAACGGCAACGCCGGTGCCATCAAGGCCTACGGTGTCGTCGGCATCTCCAGCTAAGCAACACGCCACCTAGTGCGTAGTAGACAAGTAAGAGAGAGAATGAAGGAGAACATGCGTTGACGAGCGAGGAGCGCCTCAGTTCATATTAGTACATGCATTACGACTGGAAGAACGGACTCACAAATATGCGCATGATGGATCAGGGTCGATCACTCACGCTCGCCAAGCTGCTCCTGTGTGACGGTCTCGTCTGTGTTCTCAGCGATCACCTTGAGGCACATGATGTCGTCGTTGACGTCGCACACCGTAACGAGGCGGTCGACAATGAAGTCCATCGCCACAACGTAGGCGAACGTCTGCGGAACAACGCTCACTCCAAAGAGGGAGGTATAGAAAGTAGAGACAGAAACTAATACGCCTGATGGAATCGGCGGGGTACCAGCACACGAGATGACAGAGAGAACGAAGATTCCAATGAGACGAAGAACTGTGAGCTGATCTCCGTTCCCGGAAGACTCGGCAATGAATACGGTGGCGATTGGGACGTACCAGCCGACCGCACTGAGATTTGAGCAAACGCCGATGGAAATGACAAAGTTTCCGAGCGACTGAGAGCAGACCTTGGCCTTCTTGACGCATGTGAGTGTAACTGGTGCCGTGCCCAATGACGATGAACAAGCAAATGCAAACACGTAAGCTCGCAGCATCTTCTTCATATGGTTGTACGGGTTACAACGTGTCAGAATGAACACAATCAATGGAAAAACAACCAGCACTTGAATCGAAGAAGCGACCAAACCCGCGAGCACGTACACGTAGACCGTGTCGAACTTCTTGAGGGAGTCCTGGTTCGTGGCAAACGAACCTGCGATAATGGAGATGACGGCAACTGGCGAGAGCCAAATGATCCATTCCATGGCAAGGAAGAACGTGTTGCGAAGCTGAAGCAACAGCAGGTACAAGTAATTGACTCGACGGGTCTTCGTGAAGTAACTTCGGCCAGTAATGGCTCCAAGTACCATGGCGAAGGTGATGACCGAAAGCAAGTTGCCATCTTTGAATGAGAAAACGATGTTATCACTCACAACAGGTGTGATCATGGCAATGAGCTGGGTGGTCAGCGTGAACTGAGTGAGAGCCGTAGACTTCGCACTTTGCACGAACGAGTTGTGTACGTCGAGAATCTGAAACGCTGTATCCGACACCAAACTGGAGTCGTTGGCCGGTCCGATACACGCCACAGCAGACCCGTTAGCCGCCAATACCCTACCATTGGCACATGTGAAACCAATTAAATTGGTTTCCACTGCAGTACCAGTCTGACCGAGACGAAACAACGGGCGGAAGGCGAGCGCAACAGTCATGCCGATGACGGCAGATGAGAGCCAAAAGAGCACGAACATGCGAAAGGTTTGGTAGCCGACCACGGAGACCTTGCCGACGAACACGATGTCTCCAATGGCCACAGCAACGGCACAGAAGACGTACGGAAGAACGACGCACTTGAGTGCGCGTAGAAAGAGCTCACCCGGCAGACTAACCCACTTGGCGACGTCGGACGAGACGCTATACGCGCTGAGACCGACTCCAAGCAGCACACCCACGACGACGCCGACCATAATGAACGTGACGGAGATTTTGAGCCCA
Source organism: Pythium aphanidermatum DAOM BR444 (assembly GCA_000387445.2). Classification (NCBI taxonomy): domain Eukaryota; phylum Oomycota; class Peronosporomycetes; order Pythiales; family Pythiaceae; genus Pythium; species Pythium aphanidermatum. Next base: position 3,577 of record KE464473.1, on the reverse strand, counting down.
CTGCTCGTGCCCGCGTAGCGATTGGCGTCCGTGGAATCGTGCTCCGACTCATTTCCCGACTCGTCGTCGGACCGAGGACGCAGCATCGGGTAGGCGCTGTCGCCATGGTGCATGTACGCCCCGATGCCGCCCAACGCGTCTG
>KE464472.1:8705-19675 GCA_000387445.2 Pythium aphanidermatum DAOM BR444 | reverse complement strand
CACAGCCGACATGGCGAAGCAAGGGTCGAGGCCCACGGCTCGCACGCCTTCCATGACAGTCAGCGCACGGTCCTTGCGTCCAGACTCGAGTGATGTAAGCGAGAGGATCTCGGGCTCCACACCCGAGAGTCGCATCTCCATGAGCAGATCGAAGAAGACATCCGATCGCCACACGAGCGTGGCCTGGTTCAGCCAGTGCATGTACGAGTGGACGGAGACGGAGCGGTGCAGACGAAGCACCTTGAGTACCTTGATGGCTCCATCCAAGTAGTCCCGGCGGTGGCAGATGTCGAGAAACTTGTTGTAGTCCCTGAGCTCCAACTTCACTCCGGCCTTGTCCATCAGATCCCACAACTCAATCACTTCGCGAGCAGCCGACGTCTCATCGCACACATCGAGCAGCGCACGCAGCGTCGACTCCTCCACTTTTCGGCCTTGTTCCAGCATGTCACGCACGATCTGGATGCCCTGGGCAGGCTTCTTCGCCTCACAACAGGCTAGCACACCAGGTGTGAGGAAGTTCTCGTCCAGGAACGGGTTACCGTAGATACGATAGAGATCAAACAGCGTCTGGCCCTTGACAAACGACTCTCGGCGGAGTTTCCCGACCAGTGACGCCACTTCTTCGACACTCGGAAGCTGCTTCTGCAGCGTTTCGATCTCTTTCAGCGTCATCGTGATCTTGTCCGTCTCGAGGTCCTTCAGGGGCTTTGGCTGACGCTTCGGTGGAGCTGGCAGTGGTGGATGCACAGGCGCTGGTACGACTGCAACCGCGTCAGCTGGAGCCTCAGCATTTTCGGCAGCACTCGCCTCTTGAGTAACTGGAGCTGATGCAGCTGCCTGGGCTTGTTGCTGCTGTTGTGGCTGTTGCTTCTTCTTCTTTGGCTTCTCGACCACTGGCGATGCCTCTGGTGTCGGTGGCACATCTGCGATCGCTGGTGTCTCTGGCACAGCCGCTACCTCTTCTGCTGCCTCAACTACGGCAGCATCTGCTGTCGATGCGTTCGTGGCTGTAGCACGGGCCGCGGCTTTGAGCAGTGCCTCTTCCTCCTGACGCTGCAGTGTCTCGACCTCGGTCACCGGAGTCTCGGGCTTAACCTTGTGAACCTTAGTAAGAGCCTTCTTCTTCGCCTTTCGGCGCAGACGCGCCGCCAGTGCCTTAGCTGCCACGATCTTGGGTGGCGATGGACCCGACGTGCTCATTTCAGCATGGTGCTGAAGCTGCCAGGCGGTTCTAGCGGCCAGCGACGGCTCAGCACGCAGCGCGAGCGAGCCTGCAGCTGCCCATGGCCGTTGCAATGGTGCTGACGCAGCATGGAGCGCGCTGGGCTGCGCCAGGCGCCGCCGCAGCGACGTCCGCGCGACAACGACCGCGTGCATCTTCAGCTCAGCCCGTCGAGATTCTGTTGGATGAAGGACAGCCACCTTCCTTGCAACCGGAATAGTTACGAACTTGCAAACCAGTTCCTATCGTGTGTGATACAGTTCATAACAGACCGTTTCTGTCACCCCGTCATGTTGAAGAGCTGGTCGATGGGGCAAAAATGGCGCCGATCCGAGCTCGGATGCGCTGCTATTTTTCTCCTGTATGAGGATAGCAACAGGAAAGCAAAGCAGACACTGCAGTGCCGCGACAGCGCTGCCATTAACTGACTGACGTGCGCAGAGATTGACGCAGAAATTTCGGAGAAATCGACGATGGGGCGAGCGGCGTTCGCGTTCCGAGACTTGGATGAGGAGCTCCAGGCGTTCGCGGACGACGACTACGTGCATGTGTATCAAAATCACAGTTCGCCTCCACAAAGAAGCGAAGTCGTGAAGCCCTTGACGGAATCGATGGTGTTGAAGCAGTATGTGGAGCATCAGCGCAACCAGCGACGGCGGAAGCTACTCGGAGGTGTGCTCTTCGTCGTTGTGGCGCTGTTGGGCATTCTGCCGATGCTATTGTTCCACTCGGAGGGAGAAGAAGTAGATAACGCACTCGAGCTCGCGTTGTCGGCGCCGTACAAAGCGCTACGAACGAAAGGAGAGTCGAAGCAACAGTACAGCGCCCCTGTGGACGACGATGACATGCGCATCGATCGCTTAGACCACCCAGAACCGAATGTCGGGGATACCGATCCGCACGATGTGATTCAGACTGAAGAGACTGATGGAGAGCAAGGTGAAGAAGGCGAGGAGCTGGCATCGACGGAGGATGCCGATATGATTCATGAAGGTGACAGAGACGATGATGACGCTCCGATCCCGAATCACGAGGAGCCACGGGGACTTCCAGAGACGACAGCAGATGCCGCGAACCCGCAGCTACGACGCACAGAAGCGCTCGACGGGGAGGACACATACCCGTAAAAGAGCTTGTTTCCTCGATAATTTATCGGCATTTTGAATCACTCTAGTGTTGTGGTGGTAGGATATCTTTGATCGAATCCACCTTTGTGTACGCTGAAGGCAGAGAGAAGAGCGCGGGGTCGATGTCGTTTCGAATCACGGCCTTCTGGAACGTGTACGCGGCGCGTACAGTGAACATCATGGGCAACTCGAACCGCACGGGAAAGCCTGGTGGTAGTTTCTGCGCAAACAGACGAGAGTGCGTCAACGCATTCATGCAGGGAGAACGATACTCGGAGACGAACGCACCATGTGGAAGAACTCAGCGAGGTTCTTGAGCTGATCGCCTGTCTTGGATAGGAACTCGACCACTGGTAAGAAGTCCTGCGTCTGGATAGGAAAATCTTGGGCCATGAACACCTTCCCCTCAAAGTTCTTGTGGAAGCGCCGAGGCGTTGGCTGGAGTGTGATGCTACGGAAAGTGTTGCGGTACTCCGTGCCATCGAAGATTGCTAATGCCGGAACGACTGGGCTACGCGACGGGGTGTTGGCCGAGTGTTTGCTACTACGCTTGAAGCGAGACGCGATTGACTTCTTCGCAGTTGGTTCCGGGGAGCCTTTTGCGCCTTTATCGGACTGAGCAGCTGAGAAGTAGTCGCTAAATGACACTGTCACGGTCATAGGGTTGGCGATATGATCGGACCGAATGAAGTGACGGCATATCTCCACTTCGCTTAGCGGCGTAGTGTTGGTATTGACGTCCACGGGCTCTATGGTCGAGCTTGCGGGGGCCTGATTGTTCACTGAGGCAATGGCTGTGGGCTGGCGAGTATGCGTGACTTTATACGTGACCTTGATACCCTTTTTGTCTAATGAGAATCCTTTATGGGTATTGGTCCACTTGAGAACGAAGCTGCCGTTGCGCTCGGGGTTGAACTGACCGATAATCGCCACGTTCTTTACGCCTTCGCACCGTGAAACCGGGGTACATTCGTCGTCCTGGTAGCACATCGACTCGAACACGTATTCCTTACTCATGCATATAAAATTCCACGAGACAACGTCGCCCGCGAGCACGTCGAGATGCATCTCCATGGATTTCCCCTTGGTGATCCACAGCTCCTGGTTCTCGGCCGGACCACGTGCACGGTCCGTGTCATCGTCATCGATGGTTGTATCCATCATACTGCGTGCCCCAGTATTTCTCTGTTTCGCTTCCTTCCCCTGCAGTTCATTGACGTATCCATCAATCCTTCCCAGCGTGGCCTCCGTCACGTCAATGTCTTCTTCCGCGAACTTGCGATGCTGGCGACGCGGATTGATAGCACTTCGAAACGAAAAAGTCGCGGCAAGGTTCTTCATTTCGTACTTGGTACCAGTCCATGGGCATACACGCTTGGTCGAACCGTTCTTCTTCTTGGTTTTGATCTCCTTGATATCTTTCCGTTTGATGAACTGGAGCTTGGAGCTATCGATCGATGTCGTCGACAACTCTTTGGTCAGAAGCATGTGAATACCGAGATCAATCTTCGCGAGACTTGATGTGCCGTCGACTGCACTCGAGATATCGTAGATGCGTTTCGTATCATGGTTTAAAATGAAGGCTCGGCCTTCGGTGTCACTTTTCGCTGCTCGTCCTGTGAAGATGTGCGAGATATTACCGTAGTTGAGATTGAAACGTTCTAGCCCCTTCATGGATGAGTCTACACGCAGTTGAGAGCCGCGCTTGTAAATGCGGTTCGTCTGCGACGGCAAGATCTTGGACACTCCCGGGATCCACGAGTAGGCCTCGACGAAAATCTCCACTTCGAAGTCTGGCAAGCGCTCCAGTGCGTCCAGAAAATCATCCTGATGCTCTTCCACCTCGCTCCACAGTTGTCTGTCGGCACGAAGAAAGAGCTGCGCCAACAAGAACTCGTCGTCGCACAGCGTGCCGTCGTGGAGACATGACCATCCATCTTTGCTGCGAGAGCTCACACTGGCACCATGTTCCTACCGTTCCAAGCGCCACAGTTACTCCATCAGCCCTCGAAACGCATCGCAAACGCGCCAGATACTCACCAGTAGTGTCTGGACAATCTCACGCTGCGCTGGTTGCACCAACCGCACTGCTAGATGCAGAGCCGAGTTTCCATGCGCGTCCTTGGCTTCCAGGAGCTCTCTCGAGCGCGCTGTTGGATCTCTGGACGCGCTTTCTTCACGTCCGGCTGCCTCTTGTAGAATCGTTCGCACGCGAGCGGCGTTTCCCTCCCAAATCGCTGCGTGAAGGCGAGGAATCTGTGGCTCCACGCCCATATTCACACTCTCCATGTCCCTTTGTGGAGTGTCAAACGGAAATGCGCGTCGCTGGTTGGTCGAAAATGAACCATATCAGGAACACAGGCCACCTCGCTATTATATCAGTAGGTACTGGTGCCGACGATCGTTGTCGTCTACTATACAGGTTGTATACAGTACAGAGGGTGTTTGGGTGATGCGGCTGACATCCATCTCCATCCTGGCGGGAGAATTACGCGGGAAGCCCCACGGACGCGAGTATGAGCGAGTCGCTGGCGCTGGAGACGCAGCTGCTGCTGCAGGAGGTGACGCAGGCCACACAGCTTGAGCTCTCGCTCGTGGATGCTAACCAGGCACCGGTGTCGGAGCTCGAGGCAGCCAAGCGCTCGCTGCTGGACAAGCTCAAGCAGAAGAAGGTGCAGAACAAGCAAAAGCACCAGCAGGTCTACGCGCAGCGCTATGGCATCGAACTCGTTAGCAATAAGCAGGAAGTCACTCCAGTGACTGAGCCTGCGAAGCCATCCGGAGCGACGGGTCGCCTCACGCCTGTCAAGGCCAAGCGGATGGTCAAGCTCCCGGTGGCGGCGGCGGGATCAGTGGCGTCTCGCCAGAAGAAGGAAATGTTGTCCAATCTCCGTACGCAAGCGATCAAACAGGGCGCGCAGGACATGGCCAAGTTCTTTGGCTACAGCTCGTATGAAGAGCAGATCGCAAAGCTGAATGCGAGTGAGAAGAAGAAGATGCGTGAGCGCGAGAGGATGGAGAAACTGGCCCAGGCTGCTATCGCCACCAACGCGACTGCGATCGATGTGGAAGACAAGGACGAAGACTCATCCAATGACTTTGATCCAGAGAACTCGGGTGAGATCGACGGAGGCGCTGAGGCGGAAAACGATGGAGAAGAAGAGGCGGCGGACAAGAGTTCGACTGACCTAGTGCCTGCTGAGAACGATGGAGCTGTCGACGGACTGACGCAACCAGACGCTTCTCATTCGCAGGACATCGAAGAGACGCAGGATCTCGAAGCCTTGGAGGCGCCCGCCACCGATTCTGTCGTGTCAGTCGTGTCGCCGTCGCTGAAACCAAGCTCCGCCTACACTGTGGACAAAAACGGAAACAGTGAGACCACCCACCGCCGCCGGAATCGCGTCACGATGGACGAGGATGACGACGGCAATGAGGCTGATAGCGAGGAGAACGGAAAAGACGATGAGGAAGAGGCGGTCGAAGACGACGAGGAAGAGGGACAGGAGAAGGCCAAGAAAGACAGAGCTGCAGCATACCGACAAATGCTTCAGGCAGAAGCCATGCAGAACCGCAAGCTGAAGCGTCTGCGGAAGGGCGCCAACTTCGTCGAGTCTGAGGCCGAGGAAGAGGAGGAAGAGGACGTGCTCAAGATCGGTGGATTGGGCGATTTTGGTTTTGGTGTTCCTCAGGCAGCTACGAAAGAGTCGAAAGAAGCCGAAGAGGAGCGGAATGCACTCAAGCTCCGCGAGGACGATCTTGAAGGTATCGTCGACGATCTATCGGATGATGAACGAGCACAGGAGCAGGATCTGGAGGAGATTCATCGCCGCGAGCTTGAAGAGCAAGATCGCCAGCAGGTGAAGGAGGTGATGCGCAATGTCAAAGAAGGCTTCGGACGAAATCGCCGTGCGTTCTCTGGTCTTGCTGGGGCTGGTGCTCGTGGTCGCTTCAACTTGGATGAACTTGTTGCTGCTGATGGTGACAAGCTCGAAGCTGCTCGACTTGGGTTGTTGGAGTCCGATGAGGAGATGAACGATGATGGTGATGATGAGAATGAGAGCAAGGGACAGAACGAAAACGAAGAAGAAGAAGATGAGGAGGCGGAGATGGAGCGCAGGTTGCGCGAACGTTACCTAAACCAACCAAAAATCTATATTACATCGTCCGAATCGGAAGACGAAGGCGAAGAGGAGGCGAAGGACGACGATGATGAAGGCGTGAAGGAGGAGATTGAGTCTGACGAAGAACGAGAACGACAACAGATGAAGCAGTTTTCTGAAAGAGCACGAATCAATCGACGTATGCAGCGAATGAAAGATCTTCAACGACAGATTGCCGAGGAGACGGAGCAGGATAGCACAACGAAGGCGCCGCTGCCCAACATTCTTTTGGAAGAAGATGAAGAGTCTGAGTCGGTAAGTGGTTCTGTGTTGTTGACCAAGGTCTCAGTCAAGTGCTTACTTTTGAGTTATGGCCTGTAGCTGCTGAAGGTTTTGAACCGGAAAGACGTCCAGAAGCCCACCAAAGAGGTCGACACAAGAGCAAAGGAGGTGCCAAGATCGAAACCAACGGCTCCATCATCGCGTCCACGAGTCGGTCGATTCGGCTCGTTTGGCATGGGTTCTGGCGTTCGCTCAACTTCTTCCTTCAGTCGTGTAGTGGACAACGTCAAGCTCTTCAATGCCGGCTCGGTACGTCCGGTCTTCTCCACCCACTGACTCTACACGTTTGACTAATCTTCATATCTATCCCCCTAGACCACTGGCACTACCAAGGGTTTCGTGTTCACTTCGTTCAGCTCCGACAGGACTGCCAATGTTGATGAGAACGCCACCCCTGGAGCCGACGACTCGGAGATGACCGAGGCGGCGGCTCTGCCCAAGCAATCGACCAAGCCACGCAATACTACGAAGCGCCCATTCGCCACTGTAAATGGGGCACGCGCACCTCCCACAGGCGCCTCCAAGAAACGCAAGAGCGACTTCTTCTCCGTCCTCGCATCATATCAACCTGACCAGCAATAGTGAACCCATGTAGACTGTACCATTTCTAAATCTATGATTGCGTTTCTAAGTATCTTGTCAAATCGTTGGCTTTTGTTTTTTTTTGTGGCGTTGACATCCAAAACAAGGTTTTGCCACGTTTGCAGAAGTTCAATGTCTATTTAGGGGTAGGCTATGTCGTGCTCTGATCAGCCAATCATCGCTCAGATCAGGTGCACGACGCAGCGACAGAGTCAGTTCAGAACCGGTCGCAACAGTGGACACTCTTGGGCAAGTCACCACCGTCTGCTCTCACGCTCACGTGCGCCAACAACATACTGTTCCGCTGGAACCGTTCTGGGCAGAACTGTGCCGCGCGAAATTGCGATGATTGGATTTTCCGCGTTTTTCTGGTCTCAATTCTCCACCAAGAGGCCTCATGGCGTCGTCCAGCTCGGGCTCTGGCGGTGGCTCTGCGGCGGCCTCGCGCGCCACGGGGCCCGTGCATGACTCGGTCTACGTGGGCGACCGCGACCGCAACTCAACTGGCGACACATGCGGCTACTACAGACTGGAGCAAGGCGCGACGTGCCGCCAACCGCGCTCGTGTTATGACTGCCTCAACGCCCCACTGGCCAGCGCTGCGGATGGCTGCGTGCTCAGCCCACTCGGCAAATGCCTCTCCATGGCGGCGTACAACCCGGCGCGCGACTTCCGTGCCGACCACAACGACACGCCGCTCTCAATGGCGTACATCAACTACTTCCCGAGCCTCAACACGACATATTGCGAGCTCGGCGACCCGGCATGTGCACGATGTGCACGCTATGCTATCAGTTCAAGCGCCCCGACGTCCGACATCCTCCTGGGCAACTGGAGTGGCTCGTTCGAAGAGGTAGAACGGTTCTGTCTTGGCATGGAAGGCTGCGTGTGTCTGTCGGCCTGTGAGCCGACCAAGTGGAAGAACAACGTACAAGAGGACTGCTCGGGCGATGGCACGTCGGCCACAGCCGAAACGACCGACAACTACCGCTCCATGCTGCCCTTCTTCATGGCGCTGCAGCTGGCACTCATCATCCTAGTTATCCACCGACAGAAGCTGTACGCCAACCGCTTCCGACGGCGACCAAATAACGCGGATGGTCCGTACAACAACGTCGCTGCCATCCGCTCGCCATCGAACCGCCTTGAACTCACTGGGTGGAGAGCAATGCAGCAAGAGACGATCAACAGAGAGAAGGCGCAGCGTGGGCTCGTGAGTCTCATGTCCCCACGGACTGCGGACAACTCGATCGCCGGCACGCACACGCAAATGGTAGTTCCTTCGCACGAGCATACTCAAGAGAACGCACCAACTGTGCTCACAGGCCATTCTCGTACCGATGAGGACGACGAGGACATCCCTGAGCTGCCTGTTGGGACGCCGATGACTCCTGTCCACACGAGACGCAGAGCAAGCACTGACCTGGCGATCCTGGAAGACGAGCGAAACTCCGACACGGGCCCACACCGTCCATCACGCCGTCTAGCAGATACGGCCATCGAGGAGGAACGTGAAGTACGATCTGTCTGAGCGATGCACAGAGTCAAAGAGGAAGCCCAGTCCAGTCCAATTGGGTCGAATATTTAACAAAAGGAATCGAGATGTGAACATTACAAGCATGGTAGAGAATAGAAACGAACAGCGATCTTCTCGTAGACGTAGCGTCGGGTCTTAAGCCCCTAGGATGAGCGCTAGCACCACCAGCGACGCGACCGTCGTCTTGGCTGTGAACTCGACCGTGAAGCGAGCGTCGGAGCTGGCCTGTTTAGTCGACGAGGGGCTGGGCACCCGACTTGTGCTAGTGTAGTTGGGCATTGGAATAGTGCCGTTGCGGGCCCCAGTGGACGACGCGTTGCCGCCTGCCATCGAGCCGCCGCCCTGGGCTCCACCCACGTCGCTCATGTTTCCTGTGCTGTTGTAGGTGGCCTCCCACGCCTCATAGACCTCGCAAGGTGTCGAAGGCGTGCACTCGCTCGTCCAGGCAATGCAGACGGAGAGCAGCAGAGCTACGAGGGCCACGACGGAGAAGAACGAAGCTCGCATGGAGAGAAGAACGGCTTGTGTGGAGCCAGAAAGACTGAGGAAGCCGCGGCAGTTGGGGACGCGCCGATCGCCGCGTCTCAACGCGGGAGGCCGCGCCAACCGTCGCACCGCGCCATGGAGCCCATTGGTGGACACCACAGCGCGTGGTCTCATACCCACGGCATATCCCAAGAGGTCTCCATTGTGGAATGCTGGCAAGACGTCGTACTTCAATATCCTTTTTTACCAATCAATTTGCTTTATTCCGTATTCCAACCAATCAGATCGTCTCAAGTGATTTGTCAAACCACCTGCCGGTCAGGAAGCGCAGGGGTGGATGGACCATGGCGGCGGATGCCGACAGTTGCGGCTTCTACGCGCGACGTCCTGGCGAGCGCTGTCGCCAGCCGCGCTCCTGCTATGACTGTCTGAACGTGCGCGTCGCCGCCGAGCCTCTCGTGGGTCTCTACTGTCCTCTCGTTGTCTCTGTGCCGCTCTGACTGTCGCTCATGTACTACTCCCAGGGCTGCTTCATCGCGCCGTACGGGGCCTGCGAGCTCATGCGCAAGTACGCGAGCGACATGGACTTCCGCAACAACGACTCGTCTGTCGACAGTGGAGACCTGGACAACCTGCAGGGCGGCTGGTATCACGCGTTCCCGTCCACCAACACCAGCTACTGTGAGGCCTCCGACGCCGCCTGCCTGCGCTGCCGCGAGGTCGCTGAGAACGCGTCGCGCGCCAACAGTCTGCTGGCGTCCACGACCAAATATTGCCGCGGTGTCGGAGGCTGTGTGTGTATCGTGGGCTGCGAGTCGGTGGCTTGGAGCCAACACGTGCTTCCGGCCTGTGATCAGGATCAGGTCACACACACGCTCACGCCGACGCCCCAGGCGAACACAGCATCGACCCACCAGTCGCAGCGACTCATCTGGTTCTTTGCGATTGCACAGCTTCCGCTGTTGCTGCTGATCGTGTACACCTGTGCACGATGGATGCGTAAGTACTCTCGTCGTTGGTGGTGGTGATTGAACACTGATGGAGCTCTGATGTGTGACAAAGGCTGGAGAAGACGGCGGCAGAAGACGCCACAGCATCAACTGCGACTATCCGCTTGGCGCGCGATGCACGAAGAGCTCATTGAGCGGGACAGGAACCGACCGCAACATGTTGAGTCAGTGCTCAACTCGGCCCTGCCGCCATCAGTCTCCGTCGCGACGAACCCGCCGCTGATGACCAGGGTAGAGCGGACTGTGTGGGGAGGCGGAGCCAGTGTATCGAATTGATGGTGATGAGGTTGATGGAGATGTACGAGTTGTTGTGGAGAAATGATGAAGTTGCGTTGCTCGACATTGACTTACATCGCGTGTGAACATGCTTCCTTTTATTTCTCATCGCCACGATTTGCAAAGAGATCCTCGATGTAGATGCTTGACGACATCAGTTGAGAGAACAATTGCGTATACAGTAGAAAAGAACTGCGATGGCTGCGTCTCTCGGTCCATCCGTCATCAGAAGGCTCAACCAGGCCGTCTCTCGCTTGAACTCTACTCGGCCACGCGTTCTGA
>KE464470.1:5297-16639 GCA_000387445.2 Pythium aphanidermatum DAOM BR444 | reverse complement strand
CTCGGCACTTGTTGTCAAGTTGTCACGTGCGACATGTGGCTTGGCTTCAATTGGAAGCCCCGGTGTATGCGACGCCAAGGTCTCTTGATCAACAGACACTCGGCCACATTGGTCTCACTTCATGTGTGTACTGTACCGACCATGGAGAGAGAGTGCCATCGACATTGAAGCTTCGAAAGGAGGCCTTACTCCGCACGCTCCAGCTTGTACTGTTCGCAGTGCCGCAAACAATGCGCCAACGACTTCATGGCTCCCTGGTTCATCACCACCACTGTGAGCACCCATCCAGTTATCACCTTGTAGTAAATCCATGCACCCGACCCGTTTCGTGTACATACTGATTCAAGCTGTATGTACAGTGTTAATTCCCTAGATTTCGGATTTTGGTCTCTTTCTATTTACAAAAGCGCTTCTTGTAGAAGCGCTTTTCTACTATCTGGGCCATCCTAGAATATGCCTCACACGTTCGTCTAGGCCCTCCTTGACCCGAAACTTGGCGGCAACTTGGTCAACTCGGCAACATGGCTGCCGCCAAGCGCCAGGGCGGCATCCGCGTTGTCGTGCATCTCGATCTCGACTGCTTCTACGCGCAAGTGGAGCAGCGCCGCCTAGGCATCCCACGCGAGGAGCCGCTCGCTGTGCAGCAGTGGGGCAGTCTGCTCGCCATCAACTATGTGGCGCGGAAGTTCGGCGTCACTCGCGGTGACAATGTCACGGACGCCAAGAAGAAGTGCCCCAACATCCACGTGGTGCGTTGGTGTATCAGTACGGAGAGTCACACGTCATGAGACTGAGTCGGTGACTGTATGTGGTGTAGCCGCATGTCGAGTTGCTGGGAGAGAACCGCAGGAGTGGCAGTATGTACGACCGCACGCACCAGAAGGCCATACTGAGGCGCTATCGGGTCGCAAGCAAGGCGATCTACGAGGTGCTGGGGCGCTTTGCTCCTATCTGCGAGCGTGCTGGGATCGATGAGGCGTATCTGGACATAACAGAGCAGGTGCGACAGCGCATCGAGAGTATGGTAACGTTATGATGTTGCATTCGCCTGGAATGGATCGTGAGGCTGATATGCGTTACGGTAGGACGTATTATCCAGTGACTTCTGCTCAGACCCAACCAACTCCGATACGAAGGTTGTTGGTATTACCAAGCTTGAGGGCACGGGGAAGGAGCTCGAGCTTGAGCCCTTTGATGCTTTCCCTCTCACTGATGAAGAACGTTGGCTATGTGTTGGCGCGAGCGTAACTCGAGAAATCCGCCGAACCATTTTTGAAGAGTTGGGCTACACGTGCTCAGTGGGAATCGCCACAAATAAACTCGTTGCGAAGTTAGCGTCCCCATTGAACAAGCCAGACGGGCAAACTGTACGTGGTTCCTCTCTGGTCCGTGCCTAGATGATTGCTAATTTGGTTTGTCTATCATAATGCAGATTCTAGCGCATCGATTCTTCCCTCAGCTGATGAGGCATTTTCCGCTTCGAAAGATTCGCGGTCTCGGCGGTAAACTTGGGCGGGATCTAATGAGTTTGTATTACAAGCTTAAGGGAGAAGATGTCACGGTGCTCGCGATGAACTCCTGGGGGCAAGTCGCCGATCCGAAAGCTGAAGGCATCAAGCCCACGCTAACTGTCAGTGCATTCATGGAAGCATGTCGTATGGAGGACCTTGTCGTGCATCTGGGGCGTGAGACGGCAACTCACGTACTTGGCGTGTGCAACGGCGATGACGGAGACGAACCCGTAAACGCTGCGAAAACGGAAATCAAAAGCTTCATGGCCGCCAAACAGTACGACGAAAAGTCGCGACTTCAAGACGTTGGTCAGCTGAAATATTGGCTCCCCATCCTCGCGGAGGAAGTGCGAGATCGATGTGAGGAAGAAAAGACAGAGAACAAGCGTTTTCCTTCGCATGTGACGGTGAACTATACGCGAGAGGGTGCGAAATCAAAGTCCCGCAACTTCGCGATATCACTAGATGCTACAGTTGAGTCGATTACGAAAGCAGCTTTAACTGCATTGCAGTATGACCTTGACTCCATGTTCCCGTGTGCGCACCTATCAATCTCAATCAAGGATTTTATGCCGATGGGCAGTCGAAGTGCAAGCATTTCGACTTTTTTCGCCAAGGGCGAGCCTGGTGCTCTTCCGGCTGATGGGTTCATTTCAGTACCGCCACAATCGATTGCCCTCAGCTCAACAAGCACAGCTCCAGCAAAGCGCAAGATATCAACATTCTTCAAGCCTGCACAAGATACTGCCGCCTCAGATGCCGACGGCGACAGGCATATCAGTGCTGCTGCAAACGATGAAACTCTCGGAGATGCTGGAATTAGTGGACCATTCTTCTGCAATGAGTGTGACAAGTTTGTGTACGAATCGAAACAAGAGCACACGGACTTTCACTACGCGCTCCGTCTATCCGAGGCGTTCGCGCCACCAGTTTTGGTACCCTCGACACAACCTGGTGCAGGTCCAAAGCCAAAGAAGCCTCGTAACGGACCTATGGATGCATTTTTATCGCGGTGAATGGAGTGAAGTGAAAGTGAATTAAAAATCTGTTCGATGAAATGGTATGCCATTGCTTACAGTCTCGTCATGACGCCTCATGGGCAGTAAATCACTTCAAACTGCTCGTCATCTGGACAGTTGTAGACTTTATCGTTGTCAGTTGGGAACTGGAACGCGTCTGGGCAGCCATCGTATTGACACATGATCCGATTACACCGATATGGCGCCATATCTCGGTACTTGGTGGGCAAAATCATCACCGGCACATTGAAGCCCGTCATGCCTGTAAGCTCTTTGCATCCGCGAAGGCTCTGACAGTTCTGCGGCCCTGGGGGGATCGTGCTAATATCATACCAAGCGCGCCCACTCCCGTACGAAAACTCAGCCACTAAAAGACCAATGTATATGAGGGAATTGTGCTAAGAGCGAGAAGGAGGACGAGCTACGTACATGTCGCTTGGGGGTCTCGCCCATGGCGATACATGACACCTCCAGGGAGATCACGATCGCACCCATAGACTGGTCGCTCCCGAGACCCAGCGCCAAGAGTGCACAGACTCTCGTTGTCGAAGACCTCGATTGGGTACTCGCACTGGTTCTTGAAAGTCACGCTGGCGCCATGAGCTGCTGATGTAAGCGTGCTCAACGCGATCCACCACGGAGTCGCCCTCCACATTGCTACGTTTTGATGTCGACAGATCAAATCCGAAAGTGAGCAGGCGCACGAGCAACGTGGCCGACATGGCGGGCAGCCCTTTTGAGCGTCACAGTGCACCAACAGCTTCGTATGAATAAACCAGAAGCACCGACAGCTACAGCCACCAAATGACGCGACATGACACGTCCCAACGCCGGCTGCTCCTCAAGTTCTGGTGCTGTGTGCGGTGCCACGCAGACATCTGGCGTCTTCCATCGCATAATGGCCAGATCGGCGGTCACTCACGTCGCATACGTGGCTGATCGCCAGTGCGGTCTCCATACACACAATTCGACGCACGTTCCGGAAAGCGCAAGCACACTCGTGTCGTTTCGGTATCATTCTTCACAGTTTCCGTTCCATTTGATATATCGATTATACGTGTCTATGCAAAAACAGATTAGACGCATCCCATTGACTGTAACTGCGTATTTATTCTTATTTTCAGCCAATAGAAAAGAGGTGTCGGTTGAAGCCATCTGTATGATGAGCTCTCTGCTCCTCGGACACCATGCGCCGAGATGCCCCACGTCCACCGCCGTCACTCTCTCTCTCTGAGTACCCTTCTACCAGTACTCCACACACGCAACGCCACTTGCGTGCGCCGTTGTCGCTTCCATCGCCGCGCAACTTTGATCCCGATGGACTCCATGCCGAGGCCTTCGACGACCGCGACATCTTCAGTCGCTTCGTCGACGATCAGCGGTCACCAACGCGCACAGGCGACAGCAACAACACAAACGCATCTACGACGCCACTGACGCCAAGGTCCTTTGCAATGCACCACGCAGAGAAGACCAGTTTGTCTCCTCGACCTGCCGCGCCCACGGAGCCACGCGCACCAACGACCAGGCATCTGTCTCCGTCCCGAGGGCCGGCGCGGTCTCTGTCAAAACCATGTCCATTGAGCATCTCTCGACCGTATTCCCCAGTGGCTGATACACCGCCACAGAGTGTCGTTTCCATACAAACGATGCAGCAGTTTTCTCCATGCAACTCGCCTCGACGGGCGATCCTCGCTGGCCCCGACGCAGAAAAGATCAATGCATGGCTTCGAAGTCTGAAGAGGGAGCGGCACGAGTTCTCTTCCTATTTCCTGTACTGTGAGATGTTGTTTCGCGAAAGTGACGCGCTTCTTCGTGGCAAACCGACTCCCAACAGGCTGCAGACCGCCATTGCCTTCCACTGTCTGTGCCAGGCCGCCGGGCTCTTTGCTCGGCATGAGCACGTTCTCCAACGCATCTGCAGAGATCTCAGCGTCGCCATCTTCATCCCGAACGACTCTATTTCACAAAACGCTTTGCCTATCTTGACAGAAGATGACATCGGAGCTCTTGAATTCTACGCCAACCAACTCACGTACTATGATAATCAGAGTGCTCTGCGCCAGCAACGCGACGACATGGAGAAAGGTGAACTTGACAAAGGACCATTCTGTAACTGATAAACCGATTGAACATGCATCATACTCGTGCTCAGAGCTTCGTATCCAGACGACAAGAAACGCAGAGAAGGCGAAAGAAGAACAACTCAACCTGGCCAAAATCAAAGACTTGGAAGCCCGGTACAAAATCAAGGCCCTGGATCGAATCAATCACAAAAACACGGCCAATGAAGAGCTGAACGAAAAGCTTCAGGCAGTGCTTCAGAGCTTCCAGTACATGGACGAGCCTGAGAAGCAGAAGATCGTTTTGGGCGTGATCGAGGCTTTACGGGCTCATATCACGGCCGAAACCCTCGTCACGATAACCGACCAGATTAGCCTTTACGAGAGGGATAAGCTTCTGCGCATGCTGTTCCAGGACGACATCACGCAACTCACAGAGTACGTTTGGGGCTACGAAAGTGCTTGTAAATACTTATGTTAAACGTCACTATGACAGAAAGATTCGATCGGAAGTGTTGACTACGTCGAGTGCACAGCAGAACGCCATACTAGAGCGTTCCGCAGCGCGAATCACGCGATTTCAGACTCTCATTTCGGACACATTACGGAGAAGCTCTACATCTGCTGAGAATTCATTGGAAATCGCATCGCGCTCCGTGCACGATGAGGACGATCTATGCGATCAAGATCGGAAAGTTCTTGAAACCATCAGTGACATTGTCGATGAGCTCCAGGCAGCTAGGAAGAAGTGCACAGACTTAGAGGCGCAGTTAGCTGATGCTGAGCAGGCAATTAACAACCTCAGATGGAAGAGCAACGTGCAACTCAATGAGGCCCAGGATGCAGCATTACGCCATGCGAAAGAAATCATTGAGCTCAAAGAAGAGTTTCAGAAGTCAAGGCCAGAGATGGTAGAGAAAGAGGTCCAGACCGACCGGACGAAAGGTAGCCGAGGCCATGTAGGTCGCAGAGAAGGAGCAGAAGACGATGATTTGGACGCGGAAGATGATGATGAGTACGTTAGAGATGGCGGGAGAAGTGCAAGTGGAGGCGGACCCGGTGGAGCGGTAGCAAAGAGTCGTCGACGGCGAGGCGTTCCCGATGAAGGCGACGATCTCATTGTTAAGAATCGCCGTCTGAATCAGTATGGCTTTGGGATCGCCAGCCTTATTGACCAAGCGAAGATTCCTTCTTCCAGAATTCGGAAAATTCTTGCAAAGCGGAAGCCGCTGACACTAAATGAGCTGCACTCGATCATTGTCGGCTACTACCAAGCCAAAATGTTCCAGGATGTTCAAGATGATAATGCTGGGAAAGCCCGCGGTAACCTTGCACAGTTCATCATGGACATGTACACGCTCCACTACGGACTCAAGGATCTCGCGATCAGTCAGTTAGTATTCCTAGACGCCTCGATCCGAAAATTCGCTTTGGACAGTGCACGTGTTCGTACGTTTGGCCTCCTGACAGGATCTCTAGAGCCAGATTCGCATGCTTGCTCTGTTCAGGGTATTGACTTCTTCTTGCTGGTCGTCCTCGTTCTTTTCAACGGTACGTCTGTTGTTTATGAGGTTGCGGGTTTGTATCCTAACCTACGTCGTGCTGCTCATCAAGCGGGGACATTCAAGCGTGGGCGCAAGCAGTCCGTTCACGTGGCACAAAATCTGAAGGCGTTCTTTGGCGAAGGGATCTTAATGAGTCCAAAGTCGGTCGTTCTCAAGAGCGACGTGCTGTGTACCACCATTGATCTCATTTTCTCTTTTATGGGTAATGAGACGGGTGGAAAACTTGATCGATTCAAAGACGAGATCCGCTTGATGTGTTCTAGCCCGGCAACATCGACAGGCGGTGGCCTAGAAGTTGACATTGCCCTGGAAAAGATCATGAACTATTGGTTCGTACTGTACGAGCAGCAGATCGAAGATATCCACACCATGTTCACCCTCGTAGATGCGAACGGGGACGGCACACTTGACTTCCGTGAGTTCTGCGAGGTGGTGCAAGTGTTAGAGCCTGGCATGGATCGCCGAGAAGCGCTCGCTATCTACAATAAGGCGGCTGGAGACGATAATGTGATTGACAAGGACGAGTTCGTACACGTGATGTTGACTCACCAGCGCGGAGTGATTCTAAAGGAGTTCTACAGCGGTGACTCGAGTAAGAAGATCGTTTCTGGTATCCAGTTGCGCAAGCAGACAATGGGATCATCTGTGGCTTCATCACAGTCCACTTCTACATCATCCTCATCTGTTGGATCTCAATACAAAACTCTAGCCGGTGGTGTAGCTCATCTCGATCGTGAGGAATCGTACGCGTCGCTCGTAGCGGCAATGAGCGCAGTGACAGACGGGATGCAGCCACTTGACAATGACGAAGACGACGACGGTGGTAATACCGACGGTTGTGAAGATGACGCATCTGACAGTGGACGCGTTCAAGAAAGTGTGCCGTTCATGACCCTTTCAAAGCTGTCCAAATGGGCGACAGAAGCCAAAGGTAAACTTCTGAGCTCCAGACACGTCGTAGGTGCATCAATCAAAGAGGAGGAACCGTCTGATCAGCCAAGACCTCAGATTTTAATTCCAGAGCCAACGCCAAAGTTACCAGGGATTCCGGAGAAGCTACAGGATTCGTTCGAGCAGGACGTGAACGCCCTTCTTGAACAGGCACTGTTCAAGGCCAACATTGATTTGAAGGAGATATTCTAGAGAGTCTACCCACTCAACTTCACAAATGTAATCTCACTTTATTCCAGTTTATCGAGACTTCAAGTCCTTACTTGACATCTGTTTTCATGATTTCTCGCTCCATGTCCAAGTCACGAAGTGTGATTGTGTATGGAGGTTCTTTGTTACTTGCAACAACGTCTTGAATCATTTGCTCAATTGTCGTGGGCGTGGCATCGAGTGGAACGTTTTGTCCACAAATTTGCAGTACAGCTTGGCCCAAGTGGATCAGCCCTGATCGCTCTGCCGGTCCAGAACTAGAGATGAAAACGCGAACGTACGCTGCTTCCTCTTTCCAGTTGCCAAAAAGAATCCCAAATGGCGCTTTCGGAAACACGACTTCTTTTTGGAACTCAAACTGTGGTTCAGAGTTGACATCCATATCTTGATCGGGACTCACCACACCATTACCAACACTCGTGCTCTTCAGTTCACGCCACGCTTTTATCTTGGACACGTACTCGTCCTTTGTCACAAAAATCGCACGCATGGGCTTCTTTTCATCCGCGATTTGCGTCAGGGTGTCCATGATGCCAGCGAAGTTCGATTGTGTTGGAGCCACCATCAGTGTGTCGTTCACTTTCCATAGAATGTCTCCACGATCCACGACACGGCTCTTTTGGGCGAAAGAAGGAACGCGTGTGAACGCCGATACAACGACATAGTTCCGCCCATCCGCGGTTTCCTCATCCGACTGCTCCCACTCGAGCATCGGTGGCCATTCTCGAAGTCTGACAATTCCATCGGGACTGGATGCGAAGTGCATTGTAGCCGGGCGTCGTTTCGCGTCCTTGAGCACTTCGAGGATTGCTGGTAGTTGCAGGAACCTCAAGTCAATATCATTGATCTTGGTGAGAAGCTGTCCTGGCTGGATTTTGCCACTCAATTCAGCCGCACTCTTCTTGCCATCTGCTCCTGGTTCAGCAAAGCCTAGGACAATCGCACCGTACGGAGCTAATGGGCGATTGCGTAGGCGGAGTCCAAATGGCCCCTCCTGTTTGAAGACCACACTAAATACGTCCGGGCGAGTTATCACGCGCTGCTGTCGGTTCTTCGATGGATCCTCGGGTATTAAGGAGAAGCGGAGTGTGTATGGAAGCGGAAGTGTCTCCAAGAGTGTCTTGAACTCTTCTAGAGTGAGCTTGTTACACGACAGTCCATTGATCGCCAATACAGCAGCACCGACGGGTACGCGTGCCAAATCAGCATTCTCCGCGTTGCTAATAACAGAAGGATCCATATCCAATACCCGATTGACAACGACATATCGATTCAGAACACCTCGACTGAACTGGAATGGCACGTGATTGCGATCTTTGAAGATACAATCGACTTCGTGTGGCTGAATGTCGATCTCCTTTGCACCACGCCAGGGGCTTGCTGACGGCAAGTCTTCAACGCGGATGTCCAACAACTGAAAAACGAGCGGCCAGTACTTATCCATCTGGTCGTTCAGCGTTGTCAGCAGCTTGATCATATGCTTCAACAGTTTGCTTTCCATTGTTTTCGCAAGGTAGTCTCGTATGAGTGCCGCAAACGCTGACGTGAGCAAATTGTAAATGGCACTGAACCAACTTCCTTGCACGGTGATCTTCAACTCTTGACGAATTTCAATTTCCATCGAGTTGAGAACCAGCGTTGGCTTGAATTCTCCTGTCTCTGGGTTCACAATGCGTTTTTCCGCTTTGAAACCCAGAGAAATCACTCCTCCACTTAGCTCAGCATCTGCCAAACCGCCCCCGTGAGCGTAAGGGAAGTACTTCTGCGCAAAAGTCCACTGAAATCCTTTCAGAAGAGCAGTCAAGTGCGTCGCCCGCACAGTAAACAGCTCTTCATCTGCGACTGTGCCCATTCGGACTTTGACACGCTCTTTACGAACACGGAAGTTGGACAAATCAAGCTTGGATAACGAGTATTCAACTCCTTCTTCACTGCCCGCGATTGTATCGACCTTGATAGACGGAAGCACGGACATGAAGAAATCGAGACAATGGTCTTTCACGCGATCGACGAACTCTTGTCGTTTCTGCCGGTTTGTTGTTAACGTGGTGCCCCATGCTGCGATTTTATCCAGTTGCACTTCCGAGATCGCCTTCTGGACGTTTTCACAAAAAGCGTCCGGGTTATCGACCGACTGGACAAGTTGTTTTGCTTGTTTGAGAAGAGCTTGTCCCTGAGATGTTTGCTGGAATTGTGTCAGGTACTTCTCACCTGATTCTTTTAGTAGTTCAGCACGCGCCGTAAGCTGCGGAAGTAGCTCTTCAGCCTTTGATATGAGCTGCATAGGTTCAAGCGATGTCAGAGAGTCAACACCAAGCTTTTCACTGGCCAGTTTCTCGAGGTGAATGAGTGCTTCCTGTGCCTTCACCAAATCTGCTTCGTGCTGTTGCAACGTAGTTAGCACATTTTCTCGATCCAGAGCCGTTTTAACCGCGTTGATTTTGGACTTCTGTGCGTTCACTTTGCCCTCCAGCGTGACGATAACTTCTGAGAGCACAAGCCGTTGTTGGTTGAAGTCTTGCTTCTGGATGTGTTGCTTTGCATTCTCCAACTCGGTCGACGCCTTGATTCTCAAATTCGCCTGAAGATCCTTCACCTCTGCGCTATCCTTCAGCTTGCTAAGCACTGTGGTAGCCTGCGTGAAAAACGTAGACACATCTTTCCCATCTAGCAGCTCGCTCTCGAACGACGCCTTGGCTGACTGTGCCAAATCCTTAAGCTTCGCAATTTCACTCGCACTCGCATCCTTCAGTCGCCTTGTGGCATCTGCTAGAGCTGGATCAAAAACGGATGACAAGAGTTGAGAATATTGCTCGCCGTAGGAGACGTTCGTCGAGAGAAACGAGATTGCATCTGCATGGTCTTCGCACAGACTCTGCATCTTCGTGTACGCTTGCTGTGCCTTTTCGTGCAGCTGCTTGGCATCCTCAAGCGAAATGCGACCCTGGAATTCATCAAATATCGCTTCTGCACTCATGGGCTTTGGTACGCGTGAGAGAAGACGGAGATCCACCGCAGACACTTCCTCTCGCTGCATCGAAATTGAAAGTCAGGGCACCAGCCACCAACTGGAAACGAATTCAAGTCGTACCTGAAAGTATCCAACTCCACCAAAGTCAAGTTGAATGGTGTACGAGTCCGTCTTCGGTCTGTGGCATGCAGTTTTCAAGTGAATAGGTGGCCTATATGTTCAAAAGGAAGGAAGCTTCTCACCTGAACTCGGCCGTGCTGCCTAATCCAACTCTCGTGCGCACACGGGTGCCTCCTGCGAACCGTAGTTGGTTTTTCTGTGCAAAAGTTCCCGTGATTCTGTTGCCTCATGTCTTCCGTCAGAGAATAGGCTTACATCAAACATCCCCATACTTCCACCGTCGAATTTGACTCGGTATTGCTGGTCTCGTAGACTGCCAATCGCGACAGTCCTCGTTGAGACGACATGATCCTCGTAGCACCATTTGTCTCCACATACCTATACACGTCCACCTCTCCTTCTACGAGCTCCTGGTCTTCTTGTGTGTCGGATGTAGTCGCTGATAGACATACCACGCGGGTGCCTTTTGGAATCTCGCCACACTCGAGCATACGGAACTCGGGGATGAGGCACCCACGCTTTCCACACAACACCATGGACTATAAGAGGCAGTTCGCTTGACGTGACACTACGCAACGTACCCGCGCGTAAAGCGTCGCCCCGAAGGCGAGCTCAACTTCGACGTGGCGCTGGCGGTCGCTACATCTCATCGCTCGATGATCAGAGGACGAGACCGAGCAATGTTCCATATGGTTACACACCTGGGAGAACGCACGACGCCCATGCCGAAGGGCGTGCGGACGTGGTCGCCCGGGGCGTAGCGCAGGACATGCGCGAAGAGCGGCGGCAGCGCCTCTGGAGTCGCCATTCGGTGGGAAGATGATGACGCAGAGAAGATGGAACGACTGATTCCTCAGGAAGTAACTACGAATGTAGATGACAAAAATATGGTTAATTACAGACAAAGTACAATATATTATTGATGTGGAGTA
>KE464469.1:0-19750 GCA_000387445.2 Pythium aphanidermatum DAOM BR444 | reverse complement strand
ACACTGGTGGATCTGCAGTGGTCATGAAGACGTGCAAAGAAGTCGTTGCCAACTCGTCGGACAATGGTGTCGTAGTGGTCAATAAGGGCGAACTTTGAACCAACGCAAACGAACTCGGATGTCGGTTCATAGGCGCAAATACCGCGAAGTCGGTGGAAGATGTGAGTCTCAACAAACGTGTCCATCGCTGCGTTGGCTTCTCCGACTGAAGCAATCTTGTTGGTATCAAGTGCGTTGCGATATGCATTTAGATCGACACAAACCAAGTACGTCGTGCGGTCCGAGTAGAAGAGTATATGCGCAGTCTGGTACTCGTCTTGGCCAGCGAAATCCCAAACGGTCACCTCGCACAGCGGTGCTACCTTGTCAAGTTGTTTTTTCATAACAAATTGCCACGAGAACAGATCACCTCCGATGGTGCGATTGACTTCGTCTTCTGGGGTTGCTGAGCTTGTGGCAAGGCTCTTGATGAAGCTGGTCTTACCCCAGTAGCTTGGACCGACAACACACAGCTTCTTACGATGAAGAGAGGATCCTGTTGATGTCGACGAGCGAAGAGCCTTGAAATACGCCCGAATATCCTCCACACCACCGCCAAAGACCTCTGGTGGGATATCGCACAGGTCTTCGTTGGCTTCTCGTTGGCTCACCCAACCGTCAACGACAGCGCAACGAGAGTGCACCACCTCGGGATTAATACGGGCAAGGAAGGCCCGAGCTTTCATCGAGTCTTGGTTGCTCCATGGAGCGCCATTCCGGATCAGCTCCTTCGCAACGTCCTTGAACTCATCCTGACGGTATTCCTTCATACCCATGCACAAGTGCAGCAGAGACATTCCCTCCTGCAGATTGTCAGTCATCTGGTTACACTGTCAAGAAGGAACGAGCAGCCATACCTTATCAGTCAGCGAAACTCTCGCTCCGAGCTTGAGCAGCGCACGAACTCCGGCGGGATTTCCATATGAGGCTGCGAATGCCAGAGGAGACTCTCCACCCTGTTCACACGCACAACGCTTTCGTTATTCAAATGAACGATTGGACGATTGAGCCATTCATACCTCGGTTAATGCATCGCAGGCTGCTCCATACCGAACGAGCAGTGCGACTGCCTCCTCAGTCGAGAACTTGGCCGCGATATGCAGCGGCGTTGTTCCCCACTACGAGATGCATTGTGAGAGTTTCAATTGCATCACTCCAGACGAGTGAACTCTCGTACCAGATCAACAAGACTGGCGGAAGCACCTTGTTCGAGAAGGAGGCCAAGCATATCGATGTTGTCCTCTCTTTGCTGCTAGGTGGACGATGAATTCACCACGCTTCGAGATTTCACATGTGTGAGATGGAGGCTGAGGGTCTGACACGACTGGTTCTCGTACCTTGTCAACGACGTCCAGTGCTCAATCAATAGCTTGATAATTTCCATTCGCTTCTTCGCGACCGCTGCGTGCAACGGTGTTGTGTCGTTCTGAACAACAACTGAGCAAACAGCAAACGAGTTGCATTTGTTGATCTCTTACCTGGGCCGGCGCGTCGACTGTTGCCCCACGTTCCAAAAGCAGTTTGGCAACATCCATCGAGTCATGCTCTGCACTCGCGTACAGCGGTGTTTCCCATGTAGTGGAGGGAGCATCAACGACAGCGCCTCTGTCTAGCAACAGCGTCGCGACATCGACACTGTTGTTCATTGCGGCCGAGTGCAATGGGGTAAGATGTTTCTGTCGCATCCCAATCGTCAGACGAAGGGATTTAGCATCCTTAGGTAATAACTCACTTGGTCCACGGCCATGACGCTCGCTCCGCGATCCAGTAGGAGCTTTGCAACGTCGAGAGATGCGTACGCGGCGGCTGTGTGAAGTGGCGTTCGTCCATCCTGAATGCACACGGATGGTCAACGCGATGTCAGTTTCCCTGTTCCTTTTCTTCCTTTTGAACCTTGTTCATGGCCTTCAGGTCTGCCTTCGTGTCGATCAGCAGTGCTGCCATGTTGACAGCATTGGCTGCTGCCGCGTAATGTAGCGGCGTTCGTCCTCCTGTGTCCACAAACACGGTCAGCGACTCCAAAAAGTCATAGAATTGTGCATGCTGCGTGGCACTGACTTTGGTCTTGACTTCAAGAGAAAACTTGTCTCTCAGCAGAACCTTCGCTGCCTCGACACGATCAAATCGGGCCGCCAAGTGTAGCGGTGTTTCGCCTTCCTAGTGACCATCCTACTACAGCCAAGCCGCTCTAACGACCTCCACATACTCAACGTACCTTGGTCTTGGCACCGCGCTTTGCTTTCCGCTCCAGCAGAAAAGCCGTCGCATCGATAGCGTTTGCCTTGGCTGCATAATGAAGTGGTGTCCAGCCATTCTGGGGGATTTCCAGTCACATTAATTAAGAGCAAGATAAGCAGAAACGCCATGCTCAAGGTGAAGCACCTTGTCTGCCGCCTCGAGTGATGCCCCTCGGTCAAGAAGCAGAGACATCGCAGCCTTGTTTCCACATGCTGCTGCCTCGTGCAAGGGAGTCTTCTTCTCCTGTAGTGTATGTACATCAAGTGTTAGTGTTTGTGTTGGGAAGGACTTCTTCTCAACATGCCGCCAGTGTCGTCGCAGTCACCGACGCTCCTTGGTCCAGCAGTAGCTTGACAATCTCGGCTCCTTCAGAGCATCCAGATGCATGATGCAGCAGCGTCCGAGCGTCCTGTTCACAAACTTCCGCTTAAGGATCTGTCCTCATTCTTCGTTCAGCACCAGAGCACGGCACCTCGTCCCAAGCCTCCAGCTGGCCTGGAGACACTTCCAAGAATGCCTCCACTACGGATACATCGCCCTTTTCGACGGCGTCCAACAGCCGCTGCCTACACGTCCGCAATACCATGAGTTGACCAGAGCGCGTGACATCTTGGCCAGCGCTTCTCATACCTGAGATCCATCGTGTGTCGATAGCACGACCGGCCACTCTGCGAAATGACCACCAGTGTCTCGAGCGAGGCACTCAACAAAAGATGATAGTGAACGCCCATAATAGACTCGTCGAAGGCCGCACAGATGCCGTGTGGAAGAAGTCAGGCGTGGCTGGTGCTAGATGCCAGCATGTCTCCTCATCAGACATGGAGCCATGTCGTTTTGATGAGAGAGGCGAGTGTTCTATTCTCTCTATCTCTACACGTGACGATCTCCATGGCAGACACAGAACCAGCGATGGGATACGTTGAAGCCACTCCTGCTCAGCATGACACGTCAGCTGTTGGCGTGAACCCTCCCCTGCCGCTCACTCTTCGTGCGTCAGCGGCTAATGGTTGCAGGCCTCGTGGTGCTGCGTCTGCTCTCCACATACAGTACGACGCCCATCCACTGGCCTCATAGCAAAGCGTCGCCCTTGCAACATGCATCTCATCTCATGCGTTGCGTTCTTCTTCAGCTGCTCTTCCACGGTTCTGCCGTCTTCTGATTGGCTGGAAATACTCGTTATCCAGACTCAGATCATTTCGTGCGTTCGGATTGGCTGATATCAAAACCTCTAGCCAATCACGTGCGACGTTGAGGTTGCAGTCGTCGGAGATGCTCTGCTGCGAGTCCAACAAACCCGCTGATGCCGACGGCGGCGATGCGATTGAGATCGCCTCTGCATCGCATGCGGCTGCTCCCTCACAAGTGATCTCTCATTGGGAAGCACAAGACTATCGATGAGTGCATGGGAACTCACCAGCGCACGCGTTGTGTGTCGCGAATGCGGGGGCGTGGACGCGCTCGACCACGTCGTCGCCACCATTAGCGCCATGCTCGACACATCGCGTCCCTGGTCGCTCCAAGATGCCGCAGCTCGGGGTTACGCGCGACTCGTGGGTCGACTGCTGTGCACTCAGTACGGCAATGCTCCACTCCAAGTGGCGGACAAGGCGTTTGACTCGGCGCTGCGGACAGCCGCCTCGCTTGGACACCTCGAGACGGTGAAGACAATGATTCCATGGCTGCCTCCGGATGGGCGAGTCGCACCAGCAATGGAAGAAGCTGCCGGCAATGGGCAGTTGGAGGTTCTTGTGTGGCTCCACGACAACGTCCAGGGGGCGGTGACGCAGCGGATGACGCTGGATGCGATGGACAGTGCTGCAGCGAACGGTCACGTCGTGGTCCTACGGTGGATGCAGAGCAACCGCGCTGAAGGATGCACGACCCGTGCTATGGATGCCGCGGCTCGTGCTGGACGACTTGATATCGTCCAGTGGCTCCATGAGAACCGTCGCGAAGGATGTACGACCCAAGCCATGGACGGCGCGGCCGCGAACGGTCATTTGTCTGTGTTGCAGTGGTTGCATCTTCACCGCCAAGAAGGATGCTCGTCGCTGGCGATGATCGTCGCGCGAATGAACGGACACGCGCATATCGTCGAGTGGCTGGAGCAGAAGCTCAGTGATGAGAAGAAGCCACTGGTGACGTGGCATGAGAAAAACGTCCGCGCACTACACCGGCGAACCCAAGTCGCCATGCCTTGTAAAATGTAGTCTCATATTTGTCGAATCGCTGCTCCCACTTCCACGACTCACCGTACAATACTGCAGTGCACTGACACTCAAAACTGGCGTGGTAGCTCCATGTCCACGTCAGGGATCCTATTGTTCCTACTTGTAATAAAACACGAACATCACTTCAAGAATGCTGCTCAGCGTTGAGTCGGTCTCGAGGCGGGTCCATTTTCTGAATCTTGACCATCTCATCGCGACGTAGGGCACTGCGGACACAGGCAAAGAGATGAGTTGCAAATACCATGACGCATTAGCAAGACTACTACCCACCTCAGATCATTCGGAGTGACGAATATGAACTGTTTACGTGAATCGCGTTTGGCAGCTTCGACAAGCAATTGGATGGTCATATCACGGTTAACCGAATCCATGAACACATCAAACTCGTCCATGACTCGGAAGGGGCATTCGATACTTTCACCCAGCGCCAAAAGCAAGGAGACTTGAGTGTATGATCGCTCGCCACCAGAGAGCTCCTTCATATCAGTCACCTGGGAGTTCTTGGAGAGTCCCTTCTCGTTATGTAGAACAGCGATGTCAAGTCGTTGGTCGTCGTGGCGAAATTTCAGCTTTCCAGCAAAGTTGTTGATACTCATATACTTGTTGAACTCAACTGAAGTGCGGTTAGCAATTTCTTTCCGGAGCACTTGCCAAACCCGTTTTCTCTCCTCGAGCATCGATCGAATCCGCTTAACGTTGCTCGAAAATGTATCATACGTGTTCTTCTTCTTTTGGTATTTGAGGGTTTTCTCTTCCTTGTCCATTTGAAGTTCGTTGAGATCCATACCATGGAACCTGCTACGTTCTCTGTCAATCTTGTGTTTGATATCTGTGAGCCGCTTACCATAGTAATCATGGGTTTCCGTGACTTCAATACGCTCATCGCTCTCGCAAACTGCTTTAGCCTTTTCGCTCAGCTCTTCACACTCAGCTTCGATTTTTCGAAGTGAAGATTCCCATTGAGCGACAAACTCACTCGCAGCCGCAGCTTCTCGTTCATATCGAAGCTCTTGGACCTTCTGTTCACTAAGGTGTTTATATAGACCGTCAACATCGTCTTGAAGTTCGGCTAATTCAGTGCCAATTTCACTTTCTTCGACTGTGAGATCCTCAATCACCTTCAGCAAGCCCTCCAAGTCAGGGTTGAATTTTGACAACTTCTCGTTCAACTCAATTTCGCGGTCACGAAAACCAGTTAGTTCACGTTTTGCCTCCTCAATTTCACCCTCCAGCACACTCGTGTCCAGTGTATTTTGCTGAACATCGTCCGCAAGCTCGTCCTCCAAGTTTCGAAGCTCAACTTTTCGCTGGTTAAAACGTCGATGGAGGTCATTCAGTCTTTCACTTTGATGCCGAGCCTCTCGGAGAAGAGCGTCACGGTCATGCCGGAGTTGCGCTTCATCTCTGCGCATCCTTTCGCAGCTGCCATGTAAGAAGTCGAGACGACTCTCAGTATCATGTATCTCGCCTTCAACATCCTGGCAAATGACAGAGCTACGACGCTGCCCCTTGTTGACGATGTACGCCAAGTTTCCGCCTCGCACAATGAACTTGTCGCCACCAGTGATATATGCTTCAGCCACGTACTTGGCCATACGGAAGTTACCGCTCGTTCCTCGCAGCACCATCTCCTCTGCTGTTTCTTTGTCATTGAATAGCAGTTTGCTCTCTGTACTGCAAACATCGACCAGCGCATTGAACACCTCGTCGTTATCAACTTCAAGAACATTGCAAATCGCGTGTGCCGCAAGTGGTCCTTCTGGAAGGCGTAAGTTGGTGTAACGACGACCGGTCCGTTTGGCTATGATGATCGTGGCTTGGTTTGGTGGGCACTTTATCCGACGCTTCAATTCGTCGAGAAGTGCCTTATCTCTGCCGCTTACAACGAGATAACTCTGAAGCGTTCCTTTCAGGGCTACCTCGATTGCGAGAGCGAAGTGCATGTACTTTTCGGGAAGCTTGACATGCATTCCGAGAGGACCAATAGGTGGAGCAGCAAACCTGTGAAGATTCTCGTGAATCAGCTGTTGAAGCTGAGGAATTTTGTTGCCAAAGACGGCAAGACTATCTCGTTTCTGAGAACGAAGTCCGGATAATCTGGATTGAAGGCGTCCAATATCGTTCTCGGCTTCGCGAAGTTGTCGAACACAATTCTCATGTCGATGTTCAAGGTCATCAAGCTCCTGTGCAGGTGGTTGAGCACGCTGCTGGACATCTTCAAGCTCGCGTTGCAAATATTCAATCTCGCTCCTCTTTCTCTCGATGCGCTCTCGCATCTCATCATTCCGTTGCATTTTGTTCCGAATCATTGCATCGTGATTTCGTCGCTTTTGTTCGATATCACGCTGAAGACGTTGAATTCTTGAGTTGGTTCGGTCTCGCTGTTGAGCGATCTGCTTCAACTCAGCTTTGTGAGCATGAAGTGGACGGCGCGCCTCACGAATGTTATTCTTTGCTTCTTCCTTGCGACGTTGGATCTCGCGTGCTCGACGATTTATTTCTTCTAGTTGCTCGTTCTTGTGCTTCTGTTTTGCCTCAAGACTCTTTACCAGTTTTGAGACCTCCTCGTACTTCTCTCTGATCTCTGCCTCATCCCTTTGCTTGACCCGCATCTTTCTTGCAACTTTGTTAGCTTCAAGTTCTTTTTCATGAACGAACGACCAAGCGAGCTCTTTCTTGACCTGAATAAACTCGTCTTCGAGTTGCCCAATGCTCTGGGCCTCTTCCCATCGCTGTACAGCTTCCTCCATAGCTTCTTTCAGAGTCTTGACCTTGATCTTCTCGCGCCGAAGCACCGAGTCAGCCATCGTCCGAGTCTCCTCGTCAATCTTCGAGTACGTGTTGCGCATCTTGTACAAGTCGGTTGATTGCAAGAAAAATTTGTACTTGTCAGTAGGGTTGCCTTTCAGAAACAGCTTTGCATTTTCTTGATCAAGAATCGCGCACGGGTTTTCGGTCTAACGGCACAAGAAATCAGCTTTGAGGTTTGCGATAATAAGCTGGCGGAAAAGGAATAATACCTGGATATTGAGGTGGTCCAGCATCGCGTCAAGATCCGTCTTTAGCTTCGATACTAAACTTCCGTGCTCATTTTTCAAGCGATATTCCGCAGACCCGTCGCGACGGATAAGGCGCTCGACCATGATCTTCTTGCCGAACTGCTCTGTGCGGAAAGCGTCACTACCGTTCGCTGATGCATGGCATATTAGAGCCATCAGTAACACGAGAAAGAGTCATCAAGCTCATACCGTCGTTACGAAGGGTAATGCGGACAAGTGCATTGCCATCATGGCCGTGACGAATAAGATTCTTGATACTTTTGCCACGGTGGGTGCTTCTTGCGCTCGCGCCTAGGCAGATCTAAACCCTCGAGTCAACAAACTATGTTGTCCTCAACGCAGGTGCTATATACATACCTGAATCGCTGCAATAATGGCGCTTTTACCACTGCCGTTCTCGCCTGTGATAAAGTTAATGTGCGGTGACTGGCAAAATAGAAAATCAACGGTCAGATCCGCCTCATGCGACTTGTGTTCTGCGATACATCATACCAACTGCACGCGCATCTTGCGGTGGCACATGAAGTTTTCGCAGTAAATCTCTTCGATGACACCCATTTCGGTCTCGTTCTTATCGCGAACACTGGCTCCGTTCGAACGTTGTGCAGTCTCCGGCACCGCTTCATCCTCTTCGTTCGGCGCTTCTTCCACCGCCTCTACCATAGCATCACTTGCACGCTTCCGCTTACTGCCAGCAGCCTTGGTCTTGCCCTTCTTGCGCGTCAGCTCGGCCTCATACTCGTCCTCAGTGTTCTCATCGTTCTCCTCGTCATCCTCGTCTGCATCACTCGTTGTGTCTTGGGACCCTGTCGAAGCGCGTGGGGTTCTGTACCGTGCACCTCCATTCTCACTGGCGCTGGCACTGGCGCCGTGTCGCGTCTTCCGCACCTTCGCCACGCCACTCGCCATGTCGCCGCCGCCTTCTCGGTCGCGTTCTTTGCACGCCAATTTGGTTGATGCGGAAAAGCGCGCAAACCCAGCAGTACCGATATGATACCGGTAAATTCAACTGGATGTGACAGAGTGACGGTCGTGTGCAAAATGATGTGGCGCACGCTAATTGGACACGCGGAAGGAATGCCGCAAATGGACACAGGCGCGAAGAAGGCGCGAAGAAGGCGCAGTTGAAGGAGGCGGCGATCGCGAGAACGGAGGTAGCGCGGGGAGTGCGAGGAGATCGAGCAGCCAAGGAGATACAGACGCAGGGGGCCTGCGAGGAAGGGACGTCTTCGCGCTCGTGAACGCGACAGGAGCGACGCGCTTGAGCTTATCGGTTGAAGGGAAACATGGCGTCAACTCACGGAGAAGCTGCAGCAGAGCCTAATACGCGCGATAATATGGAAAGTGATGAGACAAAAGCGAGCGTGAAGCATGGGAGTCGAGGTGATGACGACATATTGGAACTTCTCCGCCTCAGCATGAGGCTTCGGTTCATGGGTTCACAGTTCAATCGCCAAGAGAAACTCGAGATGTTGCAGTCACTTGAATGGCGTATGCGGACAGCAGCACGCGAGCTCGTGCTGGAAGATATTGATGACGATGATGAAGAAGACAAAAGTGATGTCTCTCTTGATGATTTGTTGAGCATCCCAGTCGCACCACCTCGTGCGTGGTTCGTTTTTCAGAACAACGGGCGAATGCATCTACCTTTGATCGATTGGAGTGCGTTCCGTGGATACACATTCACCATGTGGATAAACATCCAGGAAGTGGCAGACAACAAGGCAACTTTTCATCTATTTCGGTTTGCGAATGCCTCTGGAACCTTAGGAGTTGAAGCCTTGCTCGAGTTTGGTGAAGGTGTTACCGTCACTGTCCGCAGTTGTGCACCGAACATTGGGTCCGACCAAAAGAGAAGTACTTTTGGGGCTGCTGTCGTTGCAGCAATCGCTCCTAGTGTCACAAATGCGCCGTCATCATCAGACTGGAAAGGTCTATCGCACCCAATTCAGCTTCAAACTCGTCAATGGCAGCTTCTTGTGATAACGCACTCCCTGCACTACGTCAAGAAAAGTCGAGTTGCGTGTTACGTCGACACAAAACAGCAGTTCTGTGAGGTGAGTTGATCAGTTTCCATGCGATTTCCGTGTCGGTACTAACCTAAAGACCTCATGGATGGAAGGAACTGATATACCCTTCCGGACTAGTTCAGGCAACAAAAGCAACTGTCGGAGGTGGTACTGGGGTGAAGATGCATGTCGCCAGTGCGTCAATGTACCATGAAGAGGTCGGATCCAGTGTCGTTGAGACTATTTATCTGCAAGGTCCCAGTGTTTGGTCATTTCGCCGGTGGAAGACCATGGCTCATAGTTCGACCGTCGACCACATTGTCGATCTCATGGATACCCATGTTCTGAGCCCCTTTTCTGTGTTGACCCCAGAACTTGCGTCCCGAGTGGTTTCTCTTGTAAAACTTCAAGTGGTATTTTCTTTCAGCGCGGTGGACGGTGTTGATGACCAGTCAGGGATATACTCTGACACGTCTGTCGAGTGGATTGCAGAAGGAATCATGGGGAGCAAGGGGAAGTGGGTTTCACTCGAGAGTGTGAGTGCTTCATCGGAAATCCAGCAACGAAATGCCCGCATAGGCAAGGGTGTCCACAAAAAGTCCGGTGTACAAAGCAATTTGCGAACTCGCTGGTTTCGATCGCTTGGTATCGAAGCTGTGCCTATCTTGTTAGACTATGCACTATTTGCGTCGGAAGCAATGGCCTCGGTTGGAGCACGAGATGAAGATGAAACGTCTGCCCGTGACATTGAGATTGTTGTCTCAAAACTAATCACTGATACCCTCAGCATATTACGAGGACTCTTGCTGAATGACAGTACTAATATTAACCAAGTCATCCGCGATTATCTCTTGCACCAGCTGTATCACGTGATGCGCCGGCATATTCATCTTGCTGCCTCGATTTGGACACCATCAAACATCGTAGCATGTGTTGAAATCATAAGGGGCATCGTGAAGTTATCAGCATGGACCCCTGTGTCTGACCGCAGCCTCCACCACCCTACGCAGCCGAGTG
Organism: Pythium aphanidermatum DAOM BR444; assembly: GCA_000387445.2. Taxonomy (NCBI): domain Eukaryota; phylum Oomycota; class Peronosporomycetes; order Pythiales; family Pythiaceae; genus Pythium; species Pythium aphanidermatum. Next base: position 9,157 of record KE464469.1, on the reverse strand, counting down.
TATGGGCGTGGAATCCTCTTTTCGCTAGCGCTGTGCGTGCGTGGTTACTTGACTACCGGGTATGGAGTACACTCAGTTTCAAAAATCAGTCGATCTACAACCACCAGCTCTACAGTCTCGCGTGTGAGTATCCAAAGCTCATGAATGATCTAAATGTTGTATCCAGATTGCTCGAGGTCCTCAAATTTTATTTCACCTCGGCCGCCTATTCCGACTGCACAGGAGAAGTGGACGAGTCTGGAGCGCCTAAAGAGCAAGAGAAGGATCAACACTGGAAGCTTCAGTGCATTCAGACCATAACCGAAACTATTGAGGTATGCTTGGTCAATCAAAGCGTTCACGTGCACGGAGCTGTTGAGCAAGAAATCCTCGAAACAACTTATGCAGGATCAACGACAGCAAGCGGAGGTCCTACATTAACCTCTGGAGGAACACAGGGTGGAAATTCAACTCCATCTACCAATGAGGATGAGGCACCGTCCTTACCGTTGCACCAACAAAATAAGGGAGGTGTCTTCTATGTCAACCTGGAGAATATAATATGGAGTGATCAAAGCTCAAGCACTGAAGGACAACATTGGAAGAGTGACGACAGACAGCATGAGCAACCGTTTCCAACAGCAAGCGTTCTTCCTCATGTCCAGATTCGATTCTCCTTGTTAAGAGACTTGAGATCAGTTGCTCGATTTCTTGTTTCGTGTGATGAGCCAGCAGTTGTGACAGCACTTCTCCAGTTGGTGAGACGACTTTCTGTTGCGTATCTCGACATTCGATTTGGATTGATTAGCTCAAACATCGTGGATGTCTTACTGGTTTTGATACGCCCAGTGTCAGTGATATCAAACGCAGATGCAAACAGGTCAGAGGTTTCCAAACGAGCAACAGAAGTAGCAGAGCTGCGGTTGGCGTGCGTACCCTTCCTAATCTATTTGCTCGACTGGCTCGAATCAGTTGAAGGAAGAACAGTTTGGTGTGGTCTCGAGGAACACCTCCGTTCGGTATTGAACGGTGAAGGGAATTTCACGAGAGGGTTTCTGGATTTGATGATGGAGTTTTATTTTGATCCTGCTGCCCTTTCCGGGGTCCAGCAAAGTATCATCATGAATGACCCATCGAAAAAAGACTCAGTCTTGTTTCCGATGTCACCCATCACGAATTCAAAATTGCAGGGTACGCTGATACATGACAGCGGGATCGTTGCCATGAATAATGATGGCCTCCGATCTGACAACGACAATGAGTATGCCGCGGGTGGAGGCGTTGGAATGGTATCATGGATCAAGCTTGCAACCAGTTTTTGTGGACGTAAGTTGTCACTCTCATGGGAAAAACGTGTTCAAGTTATTCGAATGGCGGCGCTTCGCAGTCTTACTATAGGGATCAGTCACCCTGCAACTCTAGAGACAGCGACAAATCCATCAGCTGGGCTACTTGGTGGTGACTCTGCATCAGTGACAGAAGTTTACGACAAGGGAGTTGTAGGGATTTTGAATCTCCCAATGCGGAGCATATTGCCATTCTTACCGGCGTTGTTGGTACACACCTCTACTGTTGCTCGAGACCGAGTGCTGATGGAACTCAATGTAAAGTTGAAGACTGGTGATATTCATGACGACCACCAGATACTGATGATGAAAAAGGACTGGGTCGAGGCGTTACTCGAGTTATACGTTGTGAGTGCTAATTGCAGTGGTGATGACGCAAGCATATTTGATTATGACGAAAGATTATCCGTTGACTCGATTGGATCTGACACAAGGCTTGCTCACCGTAGCACAGCTCGTAGTTTTGACGCACACAAGACCGGCGAAGATCTTGTGGTGGACGCAATTGTTTCAGTGCTATGTGGAGCGATGGAACATCCTAGGGGATGGCGTGCATTTATTGATTTGATATCTGCTTTGAGAGTCATGCAACGCAAATATTCCGTCTTAGATGAAGGCTCAATTGCATCCACGTCTTTGGCTCCAGCTTCCTCTATACCTGCTGTGTTTAACCAGTCAGATATCTTCCATCAAATTGTTCTATTAGTGGAGCCACTGGAATGGCTTTCCCGGTTGACTGGTATTGTGATTCAGAAAATGGCACGAAGCCGCACGATTTTATCAAAGACCCTGACCGAGAATCTACACAAGGTTCTCTTACTTGTGCAAGAGGCGTTGCTCGAAACTCCCCACCAGACTGCTACTCGGACGGGTGATTCGGAAGCAAGTAGACCGCAACGCATCAGCGGAACACTCATCTGGTCTGAGGCTCAGATATTTCTCTTGAAAGCGGTGGTGGATGTATGCAGTCGCTTGGTTGACAGTACGCATAAAGCGTATCGATGCGGATTAGTACCTGGGCTTCAAGTTCTCCAGCGGTCACTTTCATATATTCCATCGACGAGTGATGCTATTTTGATCAGGCGGATTACAAGTTTACTGGAAAAAGCCTTTCAGCAAGAAATGAATGTTGCATCCGCTGTTCGTGTATACGAACATCTCTCCCCTCGCGATGTATTTCTAAGTGCACTGGTGTGTCTACGTCGGGCAGTCTTAGTGCTTCATGGCGAAAAGGATGGATCGGAATCCGAGTCATTGGAAGCTTTGCATCTGCTCATCCTGAAGCTTTGTACATCCGAAGTATTTTTAGATGACCTACACACAAATGGCTTGACAGTGGACATACTAAGCGAGTTGACGGAGCACGAAGCTGTGGCAGCCGTGCTTGATGCACTAGGTATTTCGATTAATGAAGCTGAGATGCATGAGCGAGAAGAAGAGGCAGATTTGGTGCCTTTGTTTCCTGTCGCGAAGGAGCTCAGGCGCGTGGATACTACTGTTGATGGCGAGACCGATGTCACTGATGTCAGACACTCGGAAGATCTAGGACCAGATCCATTCGCGATTGCGTTTGCAGGAACAGCACCGACGTCAGGAACAAAATCATTCAATGATGTCGATGATGCGAATGAACGCTCACTGTGGGCTGTCCTGGAAGTTGAAGAAAATCGAATGACGGAAGCGTTACGGGATGTCGTAGCGAGAGAGAAGGTCCGTTATAACCAACTACAAGACTTCGTGGTTCCTCGACGTGATACCTGGACAGCGCGTCTGTGGACAGTGCACGAGTATCGATTCCGAACGCTGCATGCGCATGACGTCCTTCCTTCGCCAACTTCATCTCTGATCCTACGCGAGTTTGGTTACCGTATTGGTTCCTATGAATCCCCTGCACCTGGGCGTATGAGAAAGCCATTGGATGTTGCCTTCCCAATTGATGAGGCATCGCATGTTACTTCTTCAAGTGCGCAATTGCGACGGATGTCGATGGCAATCGACCCACATGTGTCAAGCGATGGAAGACAAACAGGAGAAGACAACAGGCAAAGTGACGAAGACCAACTACTTTTGGAGCGAGTTGGGCGAGTTGTTGCTGAACAAGGAGGCGGTGAGATCAAAGACATTACCACCGAATCATTTCTGGTCGACTCAGACCCTTCTGCGTATCAAGGACGAAGAGACGATGGTGAATCGGTGGCAAATCAAGCTCTTGATGAGCCCGATAGTCCAAGTAAACGAGACCAGGAGCCTGAAAACACGGCTGAGAATGCAGACGGAGACCAACAAAATGATGTTGAGGCGATTCCTGGCACTAGGCATCAAGCCAATGGGACTGTCGCTTCTGTATTATCTCTCCCATCTGCGTTCTGGTTTGTTGATGCGGAGCGACACAAAGAATGCGGGTTTGATCCGAGTGAAGGTATTGCGCTTGCTCCTGGGGAGCAGATACTCGCACAGGCCAAATGCAGACGTGTGATCCCGGAGGGAATGGTCTCGGGGAATTTGTACTTTTGCTCAAAGTACTTGATCTTCGTCCCACTGTATTCATCAACAGATCGATCAGTCGGAGAAAAATCGTTCGTTGATGAAGCAGCTCCAGGCCAACGCCGTTGCTGGCGATGGAAGTACAAGCACATTGTTGGGGCTTTTTTGCGTCGTTTTCGTTTGCGGGATTCTGCGCTTGAGTTGTTCTTACTCAATGGTTCCACGCATTTTCTGGACTTCCCCCACGTCGTCAAGCAACAACGCAATGAACTTGCCCGATTATTGTTCTCTTTTCTACCACGAAATGTTCCGAAACAATGGCCTGGTCGCGCGATTCCGAATTTGGCTACGACTGTAAAGGCTTGGCAGAATCGTCAGCTTTCCAATTATGAGTACCTCATGGCACTGAATACGTACGCCGGACGGAGCTTCAATGACTTGACGCAGTACCCTGTCTTTCCCTGGGTTATTCGGAATTACGAAGCTGACGTTTTGGATCTTAGTGACCCTCACAACTTTCGCGATCTCTCCAAACCTATGGGTGCACTGAATCCGGACAGGCTCGAGGAATACTGGGAACGTTACCATTCGTTTGACGATCCCGTGATCCCAAAATTTTTATACGGGTCACACTATTCTACCTGTGCTGGAGTTGTTCTCTTCTTCCTTGTTCGAATGCAACCGTTTGCTGACCTTCATCGTAGAATGCAAGGTGGTTCATTTGATCTACCAGATCGGATGTTTCACTCAATCGAGGAAACATGGCATATGTGTAACTCACAGATGTCGGAGGTGAAGGAGCTGACGCCCGAATTTTACAGTGATCCCAGCTTCTTGAAAAATCTGAACAGCTATGATTTCGGTAAACGACACGACCAACGACGTGTTGAGAACGTAGTGCTACCAAAATGGGCAAACGGTTCTCCTGAGGAGTTTGTGCGTCTCCAACGGGCCGCACTTGAAAGCGAGTACGTTTCACAGCACTTGAATGAGTGGATTGACCTCATCTTTGGATTTAAACAACGTGGGAAGGCAGCACTCAAGGCAAACAATGTATTCTACTACTTGACATATTATGGAGTTGTCGATTTGGATCGAATTGAAGACCCTTTCATTCGCGAGTCGATGGAACTGCAAATTGCCCACTTCGGCCAATGCCCCATGCAGCTGTTCAATAGCCCGCACCCTAAACGTAACGCCCCAGTTAGGCGCTACGGAGTGCCCAGAGCAGTCTCAGATTCTAGTGGTGTTAGTGTGACCACGAATGCGCCATCAGGCCCCGCGTCTTTAGCATCTCCAGGGCTTCGATCACCTGTGGGGGTGTCTCCAGCAGTTTCGTCTGCAGTGTCGAGACCACTATCATCGATGTTTCATGATGTGTCTCCAAGCGCCCAGGAACAAAGACGGCAGTGGAGTCCGACAGTCGCCTTGAAGCCTATTGCAAGGAGTGCCATACGCTGGATCAAGATATTCCCTGACAGGTTTATCACCGTGAATGAACTTGGCGTTGTTGAGCTCTTCAATTGGAAGTTGATACCGAAGCCTCAGCAGACAATTGATACATCCGGTGAAGCAGATTCACTACTGAAAGAAGGGATAGCACAATCTGCCGTTGGCGGCTCCATGACGCCGGCGGTAACACACGACAAGCCGGATTTTGTTGATAGAGTGGGTGTGTCTGAATCTCAAAATCATGAAGACTCGGGCAATACTTCACGAAGGCCAAGTATCGAAGGCGAAGATACTCGAGATGAAGAGATGAAACCATCAACAGTACCACTGGCTTCATGTCCGTGGCTTCTCGAAGTAATTCGTGACGATTCACCCTTTCGAAGTTGTTCCACGGATTCCTGTATTCGAGGATTCAACAGCGCGACATTGCGCATCATCGTTTTTCCCAATTACATCATCATTGAATGGCCGAGTTCTAGTTTCGGGAGGTGCACCAAATGGTTCCATTCAACTACGTCTATTGGACTTGGATAATGGCCACGTTCTTGCGAAGGCAAGTGTCACAGGACATGATGCCGCAGTGACGTGTTTGAGCGTTGATCGATTTTCTCAGCACAACAGTCCGATCGGGAGCCATTATTCTGATGGTGACGAGCTACTTGTATCGGGATCGAAGGACAAAACATTGGCGGTTTGGCGATTATCCAGAACAAAACCTGATATGCTGTTTCGTCCACCTCGCGTCTCATCCTCGCCCGTGATGATCCTCCGTGGACATAAGACACCTATCATCGATTGCTCCCTCAACACCTACCTCAATGTCGTGGTGTCATGTTCTATTCGTGATGCTCTAGTCCACTTTCTTCACGACAATGGGATGGTGGCCTTCCGTTTCCATTCCAGTGAGCTTTGGCCGGGCGCCAAGTTTATGAGCGTTGCGGCTTCATCAAAAGGCTTTATTGTTGCGCTGGTTCATTTTTCTGAAGACGAGGTGTCAAGTGCCTGTGTTGTGTACAACCTTGCAGGTGTCTGCATTTTAAAAAAGGTTTTCGAAAGTGAGAGTATCACGCAGATGCAGCTGTCAGCTGAAGGCGACTTGGTGATCCTGACCGTGCAGAACTTATCAGTTGTACGACTTTGTCGACTTGATGAGTACGTTCAGAACTTGCACACATATAGGCACCTGTGATTTGACAGCTCTAATTGTTCTTGCTTGTTTCGTAGTTTCACACCTGTGCAAGAATATGAAACGACGTCCCAATCAACCGCCGGTATCTGCGTCACTACGTTCGGACCAGATGAAGCAACAATTCTGGGAGTGACAGGGCTTGCCGACGGAACAATGGTTTTGCATTTGCTACCGGATGCAGATGGGTCAGTATCTCTTCTAGGCAACCTACGCCGTCTTCTTGGCGTGAACGCTAAATTGAAGATGGTCAAGGGCACGGTGCAGCAAGCACAGAACTTGGCGTGGACTACGTTGGGCAGTGCCAAGGCTGTCACTAGCACTGCACGAGATATTGCTGGCGAAGCAATTGGTGAGGCAAAATCGATTGTGAAGGGATTTATCTCGTATCTGCGCCAGAATCCGGGTACATAATTGACGAACTATGACTGTGGCATGGTGTTCTCACTGCGGTTACCTCCAATGCTACCGCGACGACCGGGACGTTTGAGCTTGCCAAGAATCGCACGGGCAGCACGAGGAAGCGCTGGCGAGAATCCGGACACGATGTCTTTGTCGGCAGGAGGTGGTACGTGGTACTCGAACGACTGCGACACGTAGACGAAAGCAAGGAGATTGATCAACACCAGCGCAGCCATGACGTAGAAGATGTTTTCCAGCTTGCCATCGTTGAGGTCGCTGGTGACCCAAAACGAGAAGATGCTGTTGAGCGCGCCAGCAACAATGTAGCCGAGAGTTGTGGTCAGCAGGTTGAGAGCTTGGCATACGCTTCGCATTGATTCCGGAACCTCCGAGTAGAACAAATCGTATGCTGATGTTAACAAGTAGAACGAGGTAAGCGGTTGATGAGACTAAGTTGAAATAGAGCGTACGTACAGGAAATGCTCGTTAGGATCTCACTGATACCGATCAGCAGATACTGGGGAGTTTGCCACCACACACTGATGTCTGACATTGGCAACTGTTCGCCTTCACTTGCGCAGTTGCTCACAATGCCTGGAACCAATTCTGAAGCCTTGCGTTGCTGCTCGATCCAGCCTGCCACCATCATCGCCAAGAAGGAGAAGAACAGACCCGTGCCAATTTTGCGAAGAAGCGTCGGCTGGAAGCCCATAGCACTCATACACGGATAAATGAGCCTATCAAAGATCGGGATGAACACAAGGATCACGCCTGAATCGAGAATACTGAGCATCGCTGAAGAGATGAGTCCTCCACCCGCGATACGGAGATCCATTTGACAGCCTTGAAGCACAAAGTTCGAGGACTGTTGACCGTACACCGCCCAAAAGATGATGATCACGCTGAGGTATGGCATGAGACGCATCACCTGTGTCACATCGTTTACCTGGGCGTTCGTGAACGACCCGCCACTAGCGCGTGTGGCAGCGCGCAGCCACTGAGTCGAGCTCCCAGAGAAGATGAGCACAATGGTGCCGTAGAGCACAGATCCAGCACCAGCGAGTGCCAAAGCCATGTGCCAAGTCGGCTCGTCAACAAAGTACGAAATTGTCGTGAGGATGATGCCTGGAATGAAGGCGAAGCCACCACTGAGGACGAGTTTGCCTCGCGCAGAGAACTTGCCAGCTTCAAACAGCACTTCGAAGAATTTGCTTAAGGCACTTCCCTTGGGCGGCACGCGACGGTAGCGTGCCTTGCCGCTATAGAAAACAACAAAAGCGACGACAAAAACCGCCGACGGGATGAAGAACGAAGCGAAGAAGCCGTACTCCTGCGAGATGTAAGGAGGTACACCGTTAACTGCGATGTTGGTAAGTACACCATAACTGAAAGTGGCGCCGATATTGATAGCCCAGTAAAACCAGTTGAAGAAGCTGTCTTTCTCCGCGCGCTGTTCCGGGATGTCGATGTTGAATTGGTCAGCTCCAAGCACGACGACATTGGGCTTGATACCACCAGCACCGAACGCCACGCCACCAAAAAGGCCGATCATGAAGAGCGGTAAGGATGCAACGTTCGGGAGAGACGCGAACACACAAAGCGCGAGTCCAGCAAGATACAGGAGACAGAACGACACGATCCTACAAGTGAAAGTTGAGCAATACCGCACTGTCAGACCATGGGCGAGCGACACAAAGCGTACGTGGAGAAGCGGCCGAGATGCTTATCAGCGACATAGGCGCCGATGAGCGGCGTGAGGTACGAGAGAGACGTAAAGGCATTGTTAAGCTCCGTGGCCAGCACGCTGTTGATACCAAGGTTCTTGCGGAAGAAAATGGGCAGCGAGCCCGTAAGACCATAGTACGCAAGGCGCTCACAAAACTACACATACGCGTATATCCTCAGGGCACACCAAACGCACTGCAACACGATACAGTACACACCTCCGTGACGAGGATGAAGGAGCAGACGCTCACGATGATGGACTTGTACGGGCCGCCACTCGGGTTCTCGGCATCACGGCCGTTGACGGGCAGCAGCGCCTGCTTCTCCTCGCGAGGCGTAGGCTTGGGCATCACGTCAGATGCAGGCAGCGATGCAGCAGGCGGCTCAGGCAGCGGGGACGAGGATGAGGAGGAAGAGGAAGTAGTGTCGGTGGCTGCGTGCATGGAGCAGAGACGCTGCTGACGTCCGACGCAGAACGGAAGTGCGAGTGGTGTGGACCACACGAAAGATTCAACATCTGTCCTAAATGAGATAATATTGTTGTGCAAGAAGGTAAAAACCATGTTTGGGATAACAACGAGAC